>VXBI01011460.1:0-115592 GCA_013397375.1 Toxostoma redivivum
TTTAATAATATTTACAATATATGTATTACTGTACAATAAAATTTAACTCTTGCAAAAAAGAATAAAATAGGTGAATTTTACATTGCTGGCACTCAGTATTTCCAAAATAGGAAAACCCTAATATTTCAACCAAGTTTTGAGAAATCTCTAAAATCAAGAGCTGCCACTACCTAAAATGTCAAATCTACTTTTCTCTGAGAAATTACATAGAAAAACACAAAAGCTGATTTTTGCATTCTGACTTAATATATCAGCCACCAATAAAATACAATATTTATTGTCATTTCCTGCAGCTGCTGTTATAGAACCTTTAACTCTTTACTATAGCTAAAAAAAAAAACAAACCAGGAACTGTGAACTATCATTTTCTTACTGTTATTCAGAAAGACATAGAATAGATATGGAAACCCATCTTTGACTTTTTCCAGATGTTCATGGAACTCCATCAGCATTCCAGCCTTTGTTTTATGTGGATATGGATTCTGTGAACTTCCTTGCTCAGGATTTTCCTTTTTATCATATATATGAGACAATTTTGACAATGTGTCAGTGGGGATATGAAAAAGTCATAAAAACAATCTCAAAATTCATGTCATAGGTGTTGTGTAATCTAACTTGTGGAAAGGCTGTTAAGAGAACAGGATTGTAATGAGAACACGTGGTATTTCACTCTCAAGGCAATGCAATTTCATGAGCTGAAATTTATTTTGGTTAGAAGCCTTCATAAAATCATGATATGATGAGAGTACAGTAGCAGAAGAGGGGCCAAGTCAGCATGGGTATAGAGCTGCTACACTGGGCAAAACCATGGTCCACATCTACATGTCAGCAAGACAAACCTGATCTCTGCCAATCCCCAGAAGTTTTAATTTTAAAGCTGCATAAAATTTTTCATGGCACTTACAAGTACTACTGGAAATTGAAGATTTTATTTAATTCAGTGAAGTGGCTAAAAATTATTTATTCCCTCTCCCAAAATCTTGCTGAGGCAACAACTGCATGAGTAGCAGCCTCAGGGACTTCAGAAAAGCAAGCCCACTATGGACTCTGAACATCCATGTTCATCATCTGACCTTCCCTCTGCTGTCATGTATCCACTCCTCCTGCGTATTTCCTGAGCATCTGACCAAGAAGTGCAAGCTCAACAGATAACTCTTGCTCACTGTCTCCATTCTGCAGAAAAGTTATTTACCATGTGACCAATCCATGCACTGTGGATAACAATACCAACATAATTTTCTGTTAGATCTCCAAGTACTACGTCCCCTGTAATCTTGCCTGGTCTGTGCATATTTTTGGAAGCCCCCTACTCGGAGTCAAAGAAGTTGAGCTTCTATACTATTAACCATGAGAGCACGTTTTCCTCCCTCATTGGTACTTACAGTTTTCTAAACCTTGGACAATTTAATGGAATTTTATTATTGAAAAAATGGTGCTGAAATGTCCTCTTCCCCCATTTAGCAAGGTTGTCTAATTGGGTAATTTAATCAGCTTGACTCCTGAAATTGTACAGGTTGCTGTGCAGTACTAAAACTTAATAATCACAAAAAGTTCCTGCTGTAATGAATGAGGCCCCTCAAGATGAAAATGTGCATATGTGTTTATATAATCAGAGAGAAACTGAGCACAATCTGATAGCAGTTTAAAAGGCATCTCTTGTCCCCTTTACATAGGACTGATTGTGTTTCTGCCAGTCTTGTACTTTATTCTTAATCAAACGTAAAACATAGTCAAGGATAAGGATAACTATGTAAATATTCATCTCTGAAAAAATGAGAACTGGGAGACCAATAACTCTTATGAAGCTGGAATTGTTGCCAGCACAACAGCATCAGCTCCAGTTATTTTTTATTCTTGCCATGTTTGTCTGGGATATCATAGAATCACAAATTCATAGAATCAATAAGATTAAAAAAGTCCTCTAAAATTACCAAGTCCAACCGTCAGCACTACCAGCATGTTCACCACTAAGCCACACCTCAAGTGCCCTAACCACATGGTTTTTTTTAATTCTTCCAGGGTTGGTGCTTATAGGACTTTCACCAGTATGTCTTTGCAATTCCACAAGTTTCACACTGCAGCTGAGTTTAATTACCACTCACCACACCCTCCAGGTGTGCGCAAGATTTTTTAGGGTTTAAATCCAGTTTGGCACCTAAATTAAAGACTGTATTTTTAAAAATTATGGTAAATTTCTAGACTCTACAATGGAGCCTATTCTGGGTGTAATTTGAGTCTTTTGACATGTCTACAGCGAAGGTAAGAACACAAGTTCTCTCATGAAACATTACATTATTCGCAGACAAATTTGTGGGGTCTAGAAAAAGCAGGAATTTCCTGGAGCCTGCTATGTAACCAATTGTGGCATCAGCAAACAAACCACATGGACACAATCCCATGAAGAGGTCAAACTCTGCTGGCTCTAAAGGATGAGTTAAAAATCATCCTTTTGCATTTCAACATTCTAAATTTGTGTGCCAGAAAGAATTTATGCGCCACCATGAAAAACAATTTGTAATTTATTTTTGACAATAGTGACTGTATGTAAGGTGATACATGCTATCTGCTCTTATCACTGTGTCTTCTGTGCTGGGGGCTGGCTATCTTTTAAAATGCAGTAGTAGATACTTATATATAGTTATACAGGCATTAATGACTAATGTACTCTGAACTACATTACTCGTGATTTTCTTCAGGAACTACTTCCATTCAGAAAGCTTGGTAAAGCTTTTGACAGGCCCTGGCTGGCATGCATGCTTTTGAGTGTTTTACACTAGTTCATTGTGAAAACCGTGTTTAACTTGTTTTCAGTTTTAAAATCTGCGTTCGATGGTATCTGATGACAGCTGAAAGTCAAGTTCTCTTAATCACTTTGAAAGATACTGTGTTCTACTCTAGACACATAAAATAGGATTATAGTTTTTCAGGAAATATTTTTCATTTACTACACCTTTCACTGATGCTATTGAAAATCTTTCTGGTTTTAGTCTAGACGGTATCTGTAGCATCTCTGAAATCCAGTTTCTCAATTGTTTTAAACAAACCCCTAAAGAAATGTAGTATGATAAAATTCAGCAGTAAACACAGTATATTATGGCACATATGTATATATTCCAGACCTAGATATAAGGAAAAATGCAAGAGTTGAAATGAAACAAAAGGGGGATATTTATGACTTTGGAAATCAAGTCTACCCTTCAAAATTCACAGTTCTCCTCCTTCCAGAGATATAAAAGATACTTCTTCACCCTTTGTGAGTGTTACAGAGTTGGTTTTAGTTATTTTCCTCTTTGTTAAGAGTAAGCATTGACAGATGTGCTGCACATTGCTTATGCAAAAGGTGTAAGGTATAGCACTTTCTAGCACCATGTGTGGTTACTGATTTAGACTTGTATATCTGGCAGAACTTGGAGGGAATTTTAAGACAGACTTTCCATTTGGAAGAAAACTCAATGCATGCAGGCTCCGATTCTATTTGACCCAGGTTTAGGACTGTGTTCTAACACACTGCTGCAGGAGAGCCCACCAAAGCATTTCAAGTCCAGCCCCATCAAGAAAACATTTTTTTTCCTGATGGCTCCAAGCCCTATTTATGTGAACAAAACTTTTTGCTTTATTTTACAAGATTTGTTTTACATCACAGCTTCCATGAAGGGCTCAGTAAGCTCAGCCCCTTCAATTAGAGGTTAACCTCAACTCATGACCTCATTTTTGTCCAGAGCAGCCCCTAGCCCACACTGACCAGGGAAGCCCACCCACTGGGGTGCTGCACTGCCAGGGATGGCTCATCAGAGCTGCTCCCCCCAGACACAACACCTCACCTGTCTGTGCAGCTGGTGGTCCAGCCATGGCAGAGTGGCTGCGGTGAGCAGCTGTCATCATCTCAACTTGGATTTGCTGTTTGCTTTCCAGCTGCTGATGTAAATCACCAAGAGGAGCAGAAGGATCAAGCCTAAGGGCTCTGACCCAGGGACCAACCCCTCTCAAACTTGCAATGTGGGTACAAGCACCTGCAAAGGCTTACAGCATCACACTAACGAATCAGATTTTCTAAAAATACTCAACACGATTACGTGATGAAGAGCAATCCTTAATGATGTAAACAGCCAAACAGAAGAGACAGATCCCCAGAAATAAAGTGAAATATTTATTCTCAATGGAAAGTATTTGTCTAAACAGTGTCCAACACACAAATATATAGTTTCCTACTCCCAAATAATAATACTACAGTAAGACTCCCCAGTAAAATATTTATATTAAAATTATTTGCATGACCAACAAGGGAACATTTCAACATGGTCCCTACACCAGCCCAGAGATGCTGGTTGCTAAAGCACTGTAGTGCTGTCCCTACATACCTCATTCTGCTACAGCCAAACACTGCCAGTGAGCCATGTTAACCTACGGTCAGAGTGAGGGTAGTAAAGGTTGACCCTGTAGACAAGTTTTTTCACTGTAATCATCTGAGCAGCCAGTTTCTGATTTTGCTGGTCTTCAAGAACTTTTCACAATATGGAAAATGGGTTTTGTAGTAACCTGGAACTTAAAAGCAGTTGGCAATGTTTGCTGATAAGCTTTTCATACAAAGGTTAAACATACAACCAGGGGACAAGTGAGCAAGTGGCTACTTATAAAAATGTAGAAGCCTAATCTGCACATTTGGTTCTTAATTTACTAACAGCACTAACCCCAAGTATAAATCAACAAGCAGTTACTATCTTCTGCTTTTATTTCCTTCACACATATATTCTGCTCTCATCTATTCAAGTTTTATTGAGTGCCTTCTCCTTCACAGCTGGCCTTGATTTCTTCCTTTGAGAAGACGGAGACAGAAAACAGCTGCTCTCTCTTCCAGACAACCCTAAAACAAGCTGACAGTGATGGTCACACCTCTATTCTACCACCCTGCCGTCATCCTAGCTTCAACTGGGACACTAAAGAGAACTGTCCTAGTTTGCATCACAGCATCAGCAGATACACTGGGTGCCTCCTTGGGTGCACCTTGGGAACACCTTCCAAAGTCCACCAGCTTCAGAAAGAAGCTGTACAGCCCCATGGGCCACCCAGCAGTTTCCCAGGTCTTCTGTCCAGTGCAATTCTGACTGTCAAAAGTACAAACTGAGAGTGGCAATGAGAAGGATTATCTCCTATATCAGGTTCTCTTGAATGGTCAAACACAAGCAAGTATGCCAACATCATTGCAGCAGAATCACATATATTATACAAAGGATTTATGTACCCTGCCTCAAAGTGACTCCCCAGAATATTGCTCGGTTTTCACATGGCAGCCTGTGAGTCCAGAAATAAAGCCTCCATAAATACAATGAACACCAACTTTCCAAACTGCTAAGTAGTAACACCAGCAGGAAATTAAGCAAGGATTTATCATACATACCTAAGAAGCAATTACAGAAGCTTCTGTTTCCCCAGTCATAAATTTCCTGGCTACATTAAGCTGCATGGAAAGTGTTGAAGAAATGTTGACATCCAATGTGCACTGAATGAAAGGAAAATTAACTTTCATATATAGAATAAGCTATTGTTGGAAGTTTCTGTTGAGACAAAAAAGGCATGCTAACACCTTTGACTAATTAAAAGTTTCTCATTGTATGGGTTCCACATGTTAAACATTCTTGATTCTTGGAATCATTGAAGTGGCAGTCAGAAATGGTTATTGGTAATACTGTACAACCACACACCTTTCTAGGACCCAATATAATGGCCATATTTGTGCCATCATATCTGGACTCACTCAGTTCTTACAGCTAAGCATTCTTTTTAGTCTCAAGCTCTTCATGACTCCATGGAGAAGTTCCTTCTTATTATTCTTATATTTCTTTACTCAGACAATGCACATCACTTATGCAAGAAACAGGACATGATGAAACCAGAGTGTGATAGGAAATATTATTTCCTTAAAGTCAAGTCTCCTGCTTTTCTGTCATTTCCTAGGTTTTCAGAGGTATTTGCCATGTGAAATAGCATAACAGGAGTTTCAGCTCTACTTTAGTCCTTGTATGCACCACTCTTACTAATTTCTGCAGAGATTCTGAGATTTTCTGTCTCTCCGTGGAGATCTGGACAAATGGCCATTTGCTGCTTTGTAGCTCATTAGTCTGCAGGTATAGTGGCTGATAAGAGGGAAGCTCTGAAGGAATCCTATTCTCCTTATTCTGTAAACTGTGGTATCTATATAAGCCCCCTGCCATCCAGCTGACTCTTACTGCAGGTTGTGGGGTACAAACAGCAGAAGAGGAAAAGCTTCTTCTTAAAGGAATTTACAAGTCTAAGCAGGGGCTTTTTCAGTCCACATGGCACTGGGCAGATGTCACCAAGAGATAGTCCTAACTGCTTTGGATAAGAAAGACAATATCCATATATTGACTTTTAATAAAGGAGTTTCCACAGTTAGCTTTGATTTTTAAAAAATTCTATTAACCTGCATTCTGGAAATGTTTTCAGCTTCTCATGTGCTCAGGCTTTAGCATCCTGCTAGTAATACAAGCAATGAAGCTTCATACAGTTTGCCAAGGACATAACACAAAGTCAAACCACAAGAAGTAACTGACTGCCCTGGTTTTGCTGACATAGAGTTAATTTTCTTCCTAGTAGCTGGTACAGTGCTGTGTTTTGGGTTTATTATGAGAATAACGTTGATAACACACTGATGTTTTGGTTGTTGCTAAGTAATGCTTACCCTAAATCAAGGACCTTTCAGTGTCTCATGCTCTGCCAGTGAAGCAGGTCCACAAGAAGCTGGGAGGGAGCACGGCCAGGACAGCTGACCCAAACTGATCAAAGGGATATCCCATATCTCAGGCTGTCATGCCTCTACATACATACATACATATATATATATACTTACTGGGGAGTAAGCTGGAAATGTCTGTTTGCTGCCTGGGGACAGGTTGAGCATTTGTCAGCAGGTGATGAGCAAATCTATTTCGTGTGTGTCACTTGTCTGTCTTGACTTCTATTTTTCTCTTTTTTTTTTCCAGTAAAATAAGTAGAAGCAGCAGTATTAGTAGTTTACTTTCTTTAAAGTATTAAACTATTCCTACCTCAACCCATGAGCTTTGAGCTTTTCCTTATCTTTTTTGTCCTGATTCTCCTCCCCATCCCACTGGGAGGTAGGGGGGAACAAGCAGCTGTGTGGTACTTTGTTGCCATCTGGGGTTAAATTAGAACATTCATCTTTCATAAAACCTGAACAAACAGATTTTCCAGGTAACTGGCTGTCCAATTACTGATTTAACAATTAATAATGACTGTATTCAGAACTTCAAAAGCATGCAAGCATCTAAATTCCACTAAAAATAGACTTCTATATTATGGAATTTAGTATTATCAGTCTTGCTGGACAGCACGAAAAGCCTATATAATCTCTTCTATTAAAATACTGGTTTAAAATTTGTTTTTCCCACTGAGGCACCACTCACCACTCTGAATTCATCTAGCTAAAAGTCTGGACTAAATTTGTACTATATTGGCTGTCATGGACATCACAGGCTCAGACAATACCATGTTTAAAATATATATCCTCTCAATGAAAGGTTACTCTGATTCTTCTGCAGTGCTACAGCTGGTTAATTCATCCTATAAAGGTTTTGCTATACTGGATGTTCCACAGTTGTTCTTGAAACAAGAGTTCATTTCTGAATCTTCTTCTCTTGCTGCTTGTACAGAAACCACACAAGTACAATCTGATGACTTCTGTGATAACAGAATGAACCGTTTCTTAGATGTTTAAAGGCATTATTTTTTGCTCAGATTTTGGCCAAGATTATGACCTTTGAGTCGACACAGAAAAATATTATTAAAATATAGATGTTCTGCAAGACAAGGCCCACTTTTATTGGGAAAATGTTGAAATATAAATTTCACTAAGCAAAAAACAAAGAGCATGATGCGCATACAATTCAGGCGACTGAAGATCTCAAATTTACAATTAAACTGGTTGTTTGGAAACCACCTTAAGCATTTGCCTGGTTGGAGATAGGGATGTTTTTGTCAGGGAAGAATGAGCTGTTTTGTCTGCTGTGCAAGTACTTGAGCACTCTAATGGAGGTAACTGTTAGCTTTTACTTTGGTAAGCAAAACCATTGGAGAGGACATAAAGACTTTTCAGTATAAAATGCTTAGTTTGCTATGAGTTCTGCTCAGAAGCTTCTTACAATAAGTTCACTAGTTTTCTTAATGCCATTTCGATTAATTTCATTTCATATGAAGCAATAATTTTGAAATTAAAATTGTCAAAATTATCAAGACAACTAATAGTCAGGAAATTATCAGAATTTTTTTTCATAAAATAGTATTTCAAATTTCCAATATTTTCAAAATATGTGTTTTCACGGCAGCCTCCCATGAAAGGATGTGTCAAAACAGCCAACAAGGGGCCATGAGATAACTCAGACTCGAGGCAGGTGTTGGGCCAGTAAGCCATTGTACATGAAAGACTGGCATGCAGCTGCCACCTACCTTTGAAATAGAAATATGAAACTCTGTATGAAATATTTTAAATTATTTTTGCCTTTATAAACAAAAGCAGCATCTTTATTTCCAGTGAGTTTATTAATCAAATAATAAACGGCAATCTTTACCAAAGCAGTACTTTACAAAATCAGCACAACCTTAAAAGTATACTCGGGAGGGTATAAAAGACATGAAATCTCACCAGGTATATAGGAAAGAGTAATTATTCATTCCTATGAAAGGTCAGCTTCAGTCCTGAGCCTGAGCTTTCAATAAATGGTGAAACATAATTTATTTGTACTGGGTATTGCTGCTTCCTAATATAACAAAATACCTCAGGGACATGCTGGTAGTAATGCAAACACAGGATGGTCTTTTAAGCCAAGAAATCATTTCAAAATTTATCTAAAGCAGAAAGTTATTATGATTCCACAATGGTGGCATGCATTTGTTTGACATTCACCATGGCATAGCAGGGACAGAGAATTATCTGATTTTAGTTCCCATGATCTAACAGAGAAGCTATCTAGGCAACTTGGTGCTTTAAATCTATTCTCCCTTTTTCTACATATAACCACTTTTTAAATAAAGCACTCCAAGTAGGCACAATAAACAAAGATTCATAGAAATCCTGTAGAAGGATTTCAAAGTATCTGTTTAAATTCCATCAGTTCATTTATGTGATGTATAAGAAAAATATCCAGAAATACCTTAAATGCTCTTTTTGGTATTAAAAACATTGACTACAAACTTAATCATGAGTAGTTGACGTATTCTAAGTTGCATTTCTCATGAACAAAAATACTGTTCCAGAGAATAAGCATTTCAGTAGATTCATTCACAGAAGTCAAGACCAAGAGTTGACAGAGACACAAAATAAGAAATGGATGTACATCACTATAATTAAGGGGAAAAAAACCCAGACATTTTAAAGGCTGACTAAACACAAGAAGATACACTTACAGTGTGTATATTTACAGAGTATTATGATGAGGAATAATTGCACTAATTTATTGGATGTAAAGATTAAAATTAACATTGTGGAAAGCATTCCTGCTAGTGGTATTGCCATTTATAAAGATATTTAAAACTAGTCCTAGGAAAGAAACATACTGTGCATCCTGGAGAATGCAACTATTACCCTGTGATCTAATCTTCAATTGCCTGCCTAACAGATTCTATGCTCAAAAAATGTTACCTAATCTAATAACCAGAGTTTTATTCCATCAGAAATACAAACTTAATAATGAAGTTCTATTACTACAAGAATACTTCTATATTTCAAAATCATACTGTCTATTATATGGATATATCAGTGAAAACAAGACTAATTATGCAGCTCTTAATAGTTTAAGATTAGCCCAGCTCACCCTTTCTGTCTTAATTCTTTTCCTTTCTATATCTAGGAGGTATTCAATGTTAGTTCCACACACTAAAGTTGTGGCTAACCAGAAATCTTTCATTAAGCTAAATAAAGACTCCTAACACCAAATTTTTATTACTGCTAGGCAATTGTCACAAGGCTCTTAAGAAACAAGAACCTTCTGTTGGTCAAACATTTTTAAACAACTCTGTCAACTGAACAACATAATTATGAGAATGCTGTAGCAATTTGTAGCCATCCTGAAAGAGAAGGTATATGAACTCTAAAAGAGGAAAGGGATGAAAAAGATAACAAACCAAAAAGTTAAACATTCTAGGAATTATCCTAAACTAATCTTGACTTATGTAAGTCCAGGGAAATAGCAGAATATTTTGAAATGGATCTGAAATTCTGTATGTGTGGTTTGTGTTTGCAGATGGACCAAATAAAACTGCTTCTAGATATAGAAGATAAAAAGATAGTTGTTCTTCACTTTCAAAATGAAATTATAACTGTGTAAGGTTTAAGAGGTGATAGTCTTTATCACACCTCTAATTTAAACAGTTTTTCAAGTGTTTCTGCTACCAAAATGAAAATATTATCAGAGGCTTTAATACAGCAGTGTGAACAGCAAGACTAAAACCAGAAAGTGATATTTTGATTCAGAAAATTGTAATTTGAAAATATTGAGACATACTAACCTACAGAATCTGCAGACAATGTTATCCTGCCCTCTCAACCCTTCAAGCCCTGCCCTTCAGCAAGTTCATCAACCAAGTACATCTTGAACCTACTGAACCAGTTTTCCAGGAGGACAGTATCAAAAGCCTTACTAAAATCCAGGAAAAATACATCCACCACCTTCCCTCCATCTGCTGGGCAGGTGACTTTAGTAGAGAAGAATATCAAATCAGGATATCAAACTGGAGTTTCCCTCTGTGAACCTGTGTTGACCATGCCTGATAAAGGTATTTAAAGGACAATGCAGTTAAGTAGTGCCTAATATAATCTTTTATATACTTTTTCCAGGTAATCTTTAACATACTTTTTTAAAGGAACTGAGGTTAGAATAACAGGTCTGTACATTCCTGGATCTTCCTTCATGCCCTTTTTGTAAATTAGAATAGCACTGTCTGGCTTCCAGTCAGCAAGGACCTCCCCAGGCTCCCATGACCTTTGGCAGATAATTAAGAGGGGACCTGCCATAACATCCACTAGCTCCTTTTATGGTTTAATTTACTTAAACTTGGGGACATACTACAATTCCAGCAAAATCAAAACAAATATTAAATTTAAAGGAAAATCCAAAATTTAATTTATCCAAAACTCCTTAAAGGTGTTATTGCAGAAGGCCACTCCTATAAGAGAAGCCACTACCAAAGAAGGAGATAGAACAGTCTTGATAAATAAAACTTTCTGGGAAAAAAACCAGGCAAACATCAACTTCTACATACTGTAAGAATACTCATCTACATAAACATGGGATTGAAAAAAAATAGTCTATTTTAAAGAAAAATATTTGTGGGTTTCAGTGAATCACAGAAAGTGTGAGACTATTGCAAAAAGTACCCTACAGTAATTCATAAACAGAGGGTATGACTTGCAGACACTTGGGTAATTGTTATATTTCAGTGTACATTACTAAATTCTCAGCTGAAATCGTGTCTAGCTTTGGACACTGAGCTTCAAGAAATACCTGAAAAACTTGGAGAAAACAGAAATTGACCAACAGCAATAAGAATAATCTTCTTTCTAGAAAACATGATGCATGAAGAAAATTTGAAGGGGCTGAGGTTGTGTAAATAGGAGAGAATGAGTGAAGAGTACATACAACAAATATGACTGCAGCCTTCAAATACAAAATGAGTAACCATAAAGACTAATGGAAAGTTTTTCTTTATTTCCACATCAGGCTGAAGGATGGAAGACAGGATATTTTGACTAATGGAAGAAAAATTTCCTAATGATAAGCATCAGAAAAGACTTTAGCTGTAAAAAATGTTTTATTAATACTGGATCTGGGTCTGTATAGAGAAACAGAACACATCAATCTTCCAGTCTACACTTCTGAACTTCTTATTGAGCAAAAAGAGTTGGATAAACATTAACAGCAAGTCTAAAATGCAGAGATCATAACACTGTGCAGATGCCATGGGCAAAGTGCTGTCGTTTCTGCAGCTCTGGCTCAGCCCACATCTGCAGCCAGTTTAGTACAGCACTCTTCATGTGGCTGGGGAACAGGAAACCAGTGGGGCTGTGCCACTGAACTGTTACAAGCAGAAGTACTACCAAGGTGCTTTCTGGAGTGGGAATTGTCTTCTCCTCACCCACACAGTAACATC
Source organism: Toxostoma redivivum (assembly GCA_013397375.1). Taxonomy (NCBI): domain Eukaryota; kingdom Metazoa; phylum Chordata; class Aves; order Passeriformes; family Mimidae; genus Toxostoma; species Toxostoma redivivum. The sequence goes on from VXBI01011460.1 coordinate 12,178, forward strand.
CAGGTTCTGGTGTCATTTAATGAGAATAATTGACTATTCCCTGACCTAGCAAATGCTTTGGCCTTTTCTAGCCTCTACATTCACAACAGTCTTTAGCTTCTCCTTCAGCACCTTGGGTATCCAGCAATGCCAGTATCAGATTGCCCTTTTTATTGGCTTCACCTGGATCTCACTGAGTCTAACCATATCAGTAAACAAAATGGTGCCAAGTTCACTCAGTATTCAGGCACTGAAATTCAAGAGCTGAATATTTCATGTTGCTAAAACAGTTTAAAAACTCTTGGAACAACTTTGGTCAACCAACTTCTCTCCTAGACAGCTTGGGCACAGTTTGGGTGTTCCTGTGGGACAAATAACAATCCCAACAGGCAACTTCAAACCACCCTTTTCACTCAGAAGGCAAAAAGAGCTTAATGGTGAGTGTGTGGCAATGTCATGGCAAGGGGCCTTGGTGTCAGAGAGCAATCTGATAACATTTAATGAGCTCCATTAAATGAGCTACAGCCACTGCCCTGTGAGGCCCCAGGTAAGGAGATCATTACTAATGGCAGCTGAAAGAGGAGCTGCTACACTCCACAGCTGTGAATAAACAGTAAAAAAATGGTACATTTCATCTTGAAGAGTGAAATCTCTATTTCTCTCTTCAGGATGAAATAACTATATCAATTCCCACTGCAGACCCTGGTTCCCACCATAAAAGGAGGAAAAAGCCAGTGGTTGCAACTCTGTCTTGGAGCTCTCCACTCATACAAATGGTGTCTAGATGATGCAATTACTCCAATTTAAGTAAAAATTATGTCTTTATAGTCTTAAGAACATTAAACACATATGAAAACAATTAATCCAGCTCACTCAGTGAAAGACACACATTTTTGAAAAAAAAAGAGAAGGGGTATTTTTAGACTCTGAAGACCTGATTTGAACCAACAGAGCCCGAGATATTCCAGGTGAAACTGGTATTTCATTAACACAGTTATGCCTTTTACTTTAGGAAATGGTTTAAGCTAAAGGTGAAATGGTAATGCTCACTTCAAGTTTCCTTAGGATTTTGTTACTTAAGTCAAATTCTTTATATCACATAAGGTTTCTTGTGTTGAATTGTAGTACAACTGTTTACTCAAGTGGCAGCAGCATACCTTGTGATAAATTAAATGGACATTTATCAAAGGTAAGCTGGCAGGTTTAAATGTTAAATGTAAGCATGGTAAGACAAGTACAAATAGTTTCTACCTGGAGGTTACATATCTAAATCACTGGATAGATATTTTAATTAACTTCTTCACAATAAAGAATGTTTACTTTCTGAATTATTGAAGAACATTTCCTGAGAGAAGAAGATACAAGATGTCATGCAATATATTTTAAGTAGAGCTTACACATAAATGAAAAATTTAAAATCCTTCCTCCCATACAACACAGGCAAGAAAGAGACAAATACTGTTTAGAAATATAAGTTTTGGAATCAATATTTAAAGTTAAATTAAATTAAAAACTAAAGAGAGTTCTGCCAGACAGGAGCATAATACATGGATAGTGGGAGGTTTGCTACTTTATTTCATTTTACTTTTAATTCACTGAATTATGATCTAATGAAACAAATGAGTAGTTTCCTCAGGTTCTGAGGTGATTTTGAGAAGAAAAGATGAAGTCACAAAAATAGGCAGTGGTAAACTCAAAGAAAATGCATCTGTGGTGGGAAAAAAATAGTTTTTTATATATGTATAAGTTATATATACACTTGTTTTATTTCTTAAGCCCTTGTAGTCTTCCTGCCTTATTAACAGTAATTTTTAAGGTAAAAAGCTGGAAAACAAGAGCAAGCTGCAAACCTGCAGGAGCACAAAGCTAAGTGCTTTCTTATCAACCATTTACCTTTCAAACCACTGAAGCATTTGGACATTTAAAATGCTAATAAAAACGAAAATGTTTTACTCACAGTTAAAACCAGGTTCAATAGTTTTTGCAGCTTCAAGACTGTTTATTGTAATCTGAAAGATGATGTGCAGCAGCAGAAATGATAGACTGGTGAAACACAGAGATTTCAATAATCGTCCTGTATGCCCTAAAAGACAAAATATAAATACATATAAGATGTGAATTTCCAAACATTGCTTAAAGATTTTCAGTATAAAACCATAAAAATATCTTGACCAAGTATATTTCTACTGGTCTACCAGTTCCACATGAATCATGATTGTCCCCTATGATCAATGTTATAGCAAAAATCACACTTTAATTATAGTTTCTTTGAGTACACTTTAATCACAAACCACAATGACTGTCACTGCCAATCTTTCCTTTTATGTTTTTAAATTAAAGAAAAAAGTTTTTTAAGTCTCCAGAGAGCAACTTTACATCAATAATACTAACATCAAAATGCTTACCAACACATTACCTGGTACTCAGACAAAACATGAATGGTACTTCTACTTTTGAGTAAATAAAAGCCTGTTAATCTTACTACTTTTTACAGAATTATTACATGGGAGGGGGTATAACAAGACACAAACCTCAGTTTGGCTCAGAAGTATACACATATTTTCAATGAATGCTTTGCTTTGTGCTGACTGCCCTCTTTCTCTTCCTCCAGAAGTTTTAAACATAATTTTCAGTACACACTGAAGAACCCTGAGCCAGACACATTTGGTCATAGTTCCTCTGTGATTTACTGGTTGTCTATCCAAAAGCCAATAGAAAATGTTTGATGAGAACTTAGAAATGCCTTATAAATCCTCTAGGAAACACTCGGCTTAATCACAGGGTGCCAAACTTGCAAGGTATGAATAAATAAAGTGAACCATCATTATTTCAGGAAATATGCATCTTCAAGACAAAATTGAATTGCTGATAAAAGACAACATTAAGTATCACCCTACCTGACCTATCTGCAGTAACAGTTCTACTTCCAAAATATTTTATACCTAGATTTTATACCACCTGCTTCATGCGTTTGAGGGTCATTTTATAATTTACAGATTAAAAAACAGCACTGCTGAAATTTTTATCTAAGGCTGTAAATAAAGACAAGGCTGTGGAGGGCAGAACTAGCAGAATATACCTAGGAAATGCTCATTCTACATGCTGCCTGTTTTGTTCATGCTTATTCTTCAAGCATCTGTTACGAGCAACTACTAGAAAAAAGACGATGGTTCACATTCTGTATCTAGTCAATAAATCTAGTCAGATTTTAATTTTATATTTTGATACAGTTCAAGCATGTCATCAATGGCCGAAGCAGTAGTTTTTATAAAGCAAAGAATGAGATAATCATGATTCAACAATTTTAGAAAGAAATAGACTATCTCCCTCCACTAGACTCCAAATTTTTGTTGTAACACTATCCTGAGTGCAGATTTTGAATACCAAATGTCTGTAATAAATCTCCCTTTTCTTTTTTTAAATATAGTAAATAATTTTAAAATATAATTAAAATAGTAAGAATGAGCCCATGTATGAATTTTCTGCAATTTGAAAAGGAAGATACGTTCACTAGATAAATGCTTTTTATGATCTATTCACTTGTGACCACTGTTCACACAGAAAGGAGACAACCCAGGTGGCAGAGCATTACGTCAAAAAGACTGGATATTAAAATCTTTGGGCCACTTTTTGTTCTTCTGCAGAAGCTAGTCTGGTGTCCTGTCTTAGGACAACAACTTCTCAACACTATAAAAGCAGAAACAATAAAATAGGTAAAATTTTCAAAAGCTTTAGAAGAAGAAACATATGACATTAAACGAACATACTATTAACAATTTGTTCAACGTGATGTCATATGTAAAGTAGTCCAAGGACTGCTGTATTTTACAATTCTTTTCCAAGCTTCAATATTTGATGCTTCACTTCTTCATTACCAGATCCCATGCTCATGGTGTTATGAGAACCGCACCCTCAGAATACAACTAAATATAACTGGAAAAAAAAAAACCTATCTCAAAGCTGGAGAAGAACAGTTTGACAACACAAATTTTGTGTACTTCAAAAGTGCATCCTAATACACAGATTTCAAAGCCAGTCTAGTGATTTATGAAGCTCTAAGTCACAAACTCTTCTCAATGCTTGGGAGTTAATAGATATCAAACAACACATTTTTCATGTGGAAGTGGATTTGAAATTTTTTGATAGAATGGTCTGAGTTAGCATTCAAATGAGAAGAAAATGCAATACAATTAGTCAATGCACATTCAATTCCCAGACTGTTAGGCCTATCGCTCAGTATTTCTGTATCACTCCAAAATATATCTCAATTTTAGACTTCACTTCTTACAAGCCTGAAAACAAACATCTTTGAATTTAATTAGAACCAACCTTTTCATTAAAAAAACCCTTTTATTGCTTTCATCCTTTTAAGAATTGTAGAAAAGCTGAAAATACATTTCTTCAAATGCTGAAATGTTGAAAAAAATATCTCCTCCTGTAGAAAGCTAGGATAAAATTTAAAGGACTATTAACACTCAGGATAATAAATAGTCTCCCAGTGTACTGGTAAACATGGCATGATAAACACAAAGCTGGAAGGCAGCTAAGTATATTTAGAGCAGGTTACAGCATTCCTCCCTTCATGGCCATCAGTGGGACAGGGCCACCATCAGATTCTACTAAGCAGGAGCACTTTGCTTCCACCACATTCATCTGTGCCAGCAGAAACTAGAAACTAAGAGTATTTGGAGAAAAGTAAGAAATATTATGACCCGGATTTCAAAAGTTTGGAACTACATCAACAACTTGGGAGAAATGGGAGTGCTAAAATAAGTGAATTACTGAATACGTAATTTATGTCAAGGAAGAAGTGACAGATTTGGAAAAGGGATGAGTTTCAATTCATAGTGGGGTTTGGGTAAACCCACTTAACTATGTTTTTACTTACATTTTTCTCTTTCTACTGGAAACTTGGTTCCAAATGGCACAAAGGAAAAGTTAACCATATGCATACAGAACTGAGATGGTGAGAAAAGAGACAACTGAAATAAAACAGAGCTTCTTACAATGAGGAAGAAATATTATTTCTTATCCTTGGATTTTTTATTCTAGTCACTTGCAGTGTTACAATTCCTTTGATAAAACATACCTCAACTGCTCAGTTGCCCTAATGTAAAAATCCCTGGGGACATGAATGGAAGCTGAACATGCCAGAGAAGGAGATAAATATTGTTCAGAAAGCTTTGTGGACAGAACAGATGTGCAAGAGAACATTGCCCCAACTGATAGTAGAATTCACAATATCAATTCCTTCATTTCTGTCCTAAATGTATAGACTTCTGTATGTCCATCAAGACTAAAAGGAGAAAAGTCTCATGGCAAAACACCTCAATTTGGAGCTTGAGCACTGGGTTCTGATTTCACTCCACCAACAAGTTCTGAAAACTATGGAGAATAGAAGGGAGAACATTTGACTCAGAACTGGGCTGAAGGACTGAGAAAAGTGGCCTTGTTTTCAAGCATCACTGCAGGTGTCATTTCTAATCATACCCAGTGGGACCAGAACCTGGCATGGAGCTCTAGAAACGCACCCCAGAACATTTCAGAAATGCATGGGGAGGTTGCTCCAGTCTCTTTATCCCTCCAGAAAGCTCCTGGCAAAGGGCTTTCTCCCCTCTGATCAAGCCTGCAGGAAGCCAGACAGGATGTGAAGGCTTCATTACCCTCTTTCTCTTCAGCCCAGATGCAACATTAAACTGGACTCAAGAGGGCCAAAAGCTTTTCACACATGGAAGAGGAATCAATTTCTTATTTTTCAAAGGTAATCCAGCCAAGAGCTGGATTAGTAATGGCATGTCCCCCCCAGCCACAGGCATGTAACCTCAGTGCAACTATTTGAATGTGCTCTAATTGCACTGCTGCCTCTAGCACACACATGCACCTCTTGACACCGTGATTGTACACAAAGCTGGAGCATGCTACCCACATTGTTTCCAACAACAATGAAAAATTCTTATACATTCATGTCTAGACAGGTAGTCCTCTCATCTTTTTTGCTACCCTCTTCCCTAAAACAGGAAGAGTAAGTGAGAATTTTTTTGTACACCTAGAACTTCATCAGAGCTTCTACCACAAGGATGTGCTAATGGGACACGGAATAACTGAATGGCCAACTGTCACTGAGACCTGCTTAAAAATCACATATATTAGCTCTTTACATGGCCATGAGCCTTAGGCAATTATAAAGGATATTACACGACTGATATGATCTTACATGATATATGATTGATATGCTATGACATCATATTATATCATATGGTAGTTGCCTGCAAGGTGCATTGTCATTTCACACTGCTTTTTTTTTTCTCATTCTAATCTATTTCTGGGACATGACAAAGAATTGGTTGAATCTCTAAGAAAGTGAATAATACTGCTAACAATTTATCTTGATTTTTTTAATAAAGAGAACTATGCATCTCTATGCAAAGCTGGTAAGCTCAAAGGGTCAGTATCCATTTGAATGCTGTAATGTTATCAGGAAAGGAAGACTAGAGGAGGAAAAAATTTTAAAAATTTAGACTGTTTACTACTCCAGCAGTGTAATTCCATCATCACAATCATGCATATACTGCATTGCTTCACCTAAAAGGCAGATTTAAGTGTTTAGGCATCTTAAAGACTTGAAGATTTTATTACTTTGCACAGATTTGATTTTTTTTTTTTTAATGTAATCTTACTGTTGCATTTTCTGAAGGTTATTCATTTGGGGATATTTCTAACATGTCTTTAGCTATATATTGTACTTCGAACTGTTATAACACTCTCAATTCTTCTTGAATATCTATGTTTGGGAATTTTTTTACTCAAAACTTTCTATTCAGGTCATAAGATGAAATACCAAAGCAAAAGCCAATTTTCATATAATAATCTCTGATAGCACACAGTGAGTGATAAATATTAATGTCCATTTATCGCCTGAACTAGTGACACTTCAACTAAGAAAGATACTCTATTACAGCCATTGAGGATTTTTTTTTTCATAAACCTCTTCATCAGTCAGTGTGACAAACATCAATCTAAAGAGCTTAAATTTCTGCAGCACACACATACTCAGTCTCAAAGATTTTGTTTCAGCTAGAAACTGAAAGTCTTAACTTCTTGACTTTCCATCAGGAAACCTAGCATCACCTCAGAGCCCAGCTGGAACCAGGGTCCAGAGACTTAAATCTCCTGCTGCATGGTTCCAAATAGGAATCTGTCAACATCATCTGAACTGTAGATTGGGGCAGCTGGGGGTGGGAAATGAAGAAAACATTTAATTCACAATACATGTCTTTTGGGAAAATCTGGATGTTTTGGAGTCATATGATCTGCAAGAAAAAAAAAATCAAAACATCATAATTTCCCATATAAAAGAAATCCCACCCTTGGTCAGCTCTGGTTTAAGTGCCTCAAGATACCACAACTATCTTATCAACATAAATGCAAGAAAAGAGTTCTGATTTGAAGTTGGTTTATGCCAAAGGTTCAGAGGTGATAAAAATACAGTTGGTTCCAGACAGTCATGAGGAAAATGTCATCACTGAGTTCAGCATGAACATCAGCCACTTTGTCCAGAAGTGTCAGACATAACTTCACACATTCAAATTTACACACCAAGGAAAGTTTACAAGAATGAATCAAGCACTGAGATATCCATTTGACAGGAAATCTTTGTATTTCAGGATGGGCAGTCAGCAACATCCAAGAATGCAGGCCAGTTCCCTTTCCTGAATTCACTTCTACTATTGCACACTAATTGATGCTTAACACAGCAGGACACGTCCTGATGGCCATGGAAGATGAAAAAAGGGTTCAATTACAAGTTCTAAACTCAGCTGAGATTTCCTGACTACAGGGTTACATTTGCAAGGCACAAAGCAATTTAGATCTGTCCTAGAAAGCATTTAAACACATGCACATCTTTGAGCATGTGGACAGGGACTGAAGGGCTCTCAGTGCTGCATTAAAAGGTTCATGAAATAAGGCTGACTGCTTCACTCTTAGGGTATCAATAGCCAGCCTTCAAGCACACAGCTTGCAAGCCAGTGGAAGCCAAATCCTTTTAGATGCCTCTAATGGCTAATTTTCTCTAGTTCTCCTTACAGGTAGGCATAATCTCATTGTTTTCAACTCTTGTGCACTTTTGGATGTGAAGACAGACTACACCTGCCAGTTTCAGGTTCTATAAGAACGATGCTAAATGTTTGCCAGTGGCAGTTACACCTATTATTAAACAATGTTTCCCAGATGTAAAATATCCATCATGTTTCTACATGCACAATGCAGTTGTGCTTAGAGGTTTGGCCTCTTGAGTGCTGAAACAATGGGATAAAGCTATCAACAATGGATAGAGGAAGGCAATTGTTTGGAAGGACTATTCTAAGAATAAAATTTGATAATGGTTCCTTGTACACTGTGCAATTATATTGTGCAATGTCAAGTCATTGATCCACCAAGTAAAGTGTCTGCATATCACCTCCTGTTCACTGTCTTACATGAACACCTTAAGTGTTCAAAAAAGATAATGCTTAAATCATTCTGAAGCTGCCAGGAATTATTTTAATGGTTGAAAAAGATGACTGAAAGTGCTGCCATTCTTCCACTGTACAGTTAGCAGTACATCTATATTTAGCTTAATAGAAAATGCATTAATATTTCCTCCCCCCCTCAAAGAATATCTTATATTTCGACATCATCTTCTACCCGGAGGGTGTCAGCTTACCATAGCCTTAAAAGTGGGCAGACATCAGCACTGCAAAAATACAAACACACTTGGCTTACTCACTGGATTTCCAGCAGCAAGACAAAAATAGCAGACAACTAACTAATGCTGTTGTCTATTCTGTACCTATCCAGCCCAAACCTCAAAATGTGTATCTGCAAACAAAAGCTCAAGACTTCATGCAATTATTTTAGCTATGTTTAAATGTGTATGTTCAAGCAGCCACACTGAAATCCAGACCAAAGAACTACAAATTCTAGATTCAGAATTTTCAGCAAAAGCTTTGCAGTGGTTGAACAGTTTTGGCCATGCTTTCCTGAGAGTATCCCTTATTCCCATGTGTAGAAAAATGTCATAATCTACAACTGTGACCAACAGAAAAATTTCCCAAAAAGCCACGATTCCTTAATTTCAAACAGCTCTTTGTACTATCATGTATTAATTTACATTTCAAATTGGAATATTGCATAGATGGTAGAGGCACATGAATCTGCAACAGTTTATCACAAGACATGTAATTATCTGAAAACTTTACATTCCTTTTAAAAGTAAAATAAGATACATTTTTCCAGGCTGTGCGTTTACACACAAAATTCAGGTTCAGTTGTACTATTCATATACTTACCTGTTTCCTCACATTTCTCTTTCTGCTTCTCTCTCTTTTAAAAATACTACAGAGTTCTGAGAAGGAAGAGAAGTTATTCTAGAGATAGACACTTACTTTGCAGGAGTGCCAACCAGACCTGGGTAAACACAGTCAAAAATACTATGTGTAATTATAAAAAATAGTATTTTGAAATGAAAACATAAAAGTCCTGCATAGTATAATAAATGTCTCCTCACTCTAACTTCTTGCAGGATTTCCTGTTTTTCCTAGAAGTTTTCATGCCCAGAATACTACTCAAACTGAGCAGTACCCTCTGCATCAATAGACAATACCATCGTTCAAGCTACTCATAATCTCTGAGTTGCAAGTTTACACAGGCAATTTACCCATTTTGTTAAAAAAATATTTTGTCAGACAAGACTCAGAACTTGACCATTCATTTTTTTCCAGATGATACTCATAAGCTCTCAAAGCAAATAACAGCTACTTGATGTCTGCTTCATAATTTGACAGGTGGCTGTACCAAACTAAACACAGGAAATAAACATGATCTCAGATATTACTGAATATGAACTGAGAAATTTTAAGTCAGAGCTGCTCTTTCACAAGAGGACTTGAGGCTTTTCATACAGAGTTCCAGTTGCCTCCCTTGAGGAACTAGCCTCTCCATGTTCACCATTACCAGATAATATTTAATTCAAATTAATTCAGTCAGTATTGTCTGTTAGAATTAGTGCTTGCAACTTGGTTTCTTCTTTCCTCTATCACTATCATAAAGAGCAGGTAATTATCCAATAGTAAGTTCCTTCAACAACAGAGAGTCTAAAAAACTACCAAGTAATAGGAGATGGCAGCAGAGCATGTGCTACAGAGGTGAACCACATTTTCAAAAAAATCTGTACTTACTAGGAGGAGAATAATTCTCTCTCTCGAATACCTATCCACATATGTTCATAAGCAGTAAACAAATGAGATGCAGGGCAGAGTGAGAGAGGAAGGCTAGAAAAATATGTAAATAGGGCTGATACAAGTATAACAAACCAAACCCTATGCCCATGATGTTTTTACAAGGGAGTGGAAGCTGTGGTATGAATTTCTACCTTTGGCGGAACTTCTCCCAGAAACTCTAGAGGCTGCTTCAGCTCAAAAAGAAAATTTGCAAAGAGTTTAATATCAGTATCTCTAGCACAATGCAATGCAGCTCATGACCCAGCTGAAGAGCCCCTGAGTCGAAATGTATTGGCATTTCAATGTCAATTTGCATTTCAAAAACTTTAAGCCCTCTTGTCAACACAGAGCTGAAGTAACCTATGCAAGGGTATAGCATCATTCCCTCCCTTTATCACAGATGCTTCAGGGAAGCAGAAAGATGGAAAATAAATTACTTGTGTAAGAGATTTGGTTCTAAGAGTTTCCTGGTGTTTGAGAACATTCTGCGATGCCTGTGAGCCACCTGGGCAATTACACTTTCTTCACTCTGAAAAAAATAAAATTACTTTCAAAATGCCTGTTCCAGTGGGCAGATGGAAGAGGACCTGATAGCTTTCCATAAACATGTTTTCCTTTCCACGTTTTTTTTTCTTTCACCAAAATTGTGTGTTTTTCTAAGAAAATTAAAATACAAACTTCCTAAGAGTCTCTTTTGTATATTGTATATTGTTATATATTCTGTAAAATTCTGTAGAGAAAGAGGTTCCTGGAAGTAAGAGAACCACAGACCAATAAGTCTGACTCACATGCTTGGAAAATTGGTAAAAACTAAAACACATATGATAATTAGACAGACAAGTAAGGAGTGTCCAGGTAGTTACAATAGAAAATAGTAAGGCCTACCAGACCTTGGAAATTTTTATGGAAACCAGAGAAAATGTTTAGAAGGGTATTTTAGATACTGCAGGAAATTTAGTTTTCAATAAACTTTTGGGGAGTGTTTCAGAGGAACAACCTTCTGTCAAAGGCTTTACAGGAAATGTTCTGTCATGGGAATAGAGGAATCATCATCTTGGGATGCATCAGCTTCGGCTGATGGTAACTTTTGATTATTTTTCAGTCCAGTTACAAGAAATCTTGGGGTACACAAGGAGCTGGAGGGGGGACAGCCATGACAGCTGACCTGGACTGACCAAAGCAGCCATCCACACTGTATGGTGTCATGCTCAACGATAGAGCTGGGGGAAGAGGGATGAAGGGTTTGGAGTTAAAGTGTTTCTGCCCAAGTCACCGTTACATGTGATGGGATCCTCTTCTCCTGAAGGTGACTGAACACCAGACTGCCCATCTGAATAAATTCCTGGTTTTGCTTTGCTTGTGCACACTGCATTTGCTTTACTTTGAAACTATCTCAACCCACAAGTTTTCTCACTTTTACTCTTCTTTCTCCCCCACACCACTGTGGGGAAGTGAGTGTGTGCCTGGGTGGGGCTTAGCTGCCTGCCAGGGTTAAACCATGAGAGTGGTCTATAAATATACCTATATTCATATATAAATATGTAATCTAGACAACAAGAAACTCAACTGTGCTTACAGATATAGTAGATTTCTTCATGAGAAGAAATCACAGCATTGCTCAATACTTCACAAAAGACTTATACTAAAGAAGAGTGAGGCTCAGTGAAATACTGAATTCCTAAGTGACACCACTAGTGTTTTTGTTCAAAAGGTATGCAAAAGCCATTCACTGGAACATCCTGCAAAGCAGGATGAGAACAACAACTAGATCTGTATTATCACTGTTATATCAATTCCATGTATGCATACACAACTGTTCTCCCTTAATATTTCTATGTGAATAACATAGCAGTAATATTGTCTGTTGGGTTCTAGGTAGATCAGAAAAAGGAATTTTTCAGAAATAATCCACTACTTTCAACTCGAAAATGTTACCTATTAATTTCTTTACAAGGCTACAGCTCAGGACGATAAATGAGCCATCATATTTCCATATGAAAGTAACATATAGTTGTAGTTTTTGGACAATGACTGCAGAGGGAATCAAACGAAATTTTTACCCTACTACTCTGCTTCTCATAATGGAAAAAAGTGGCCAACCTTACAGTAAGCCAAGCCCATGCTTGCAAGCTGACTTTCAGATAAGAGTATAGTTAGGTAATGAATGAACAGCGGTGCTCTTCCCTCTTAGGATGGTTGGTACCATGGGCCAGGCATTTGGTGGCAGCTGTCCAGACACTTACAGGATAAAAGATAGAATCCATACCAGGCAATGACACTGTGAAATCTTAAGCTGCTTCTGTGAACAAAATGAATGGTTGATACTAAGAAGGAGGGAAAGGGAAGATAAAGAGTTGCACATTAATAGACAAAATAAAGAAATTTATTGACTTTTTTAATTATATGGATTTAACAAATGCTAGAATAAAAGGGAGAATGTTTACCTCAAAATCTTTATAATTATTTTTAAGCAGGTAGAAAAAATTCAGTTTCTGAGAAAACTAAAACTCATGAAAACTAAAAAGAGTGACATGTCAAAATGGGAAAAAAACAAGCCACGTGTGGAACTAACTCATAATCCAAAATATCCATCATCCTGCAGCCCACTGTGAAAATACTAGAAACTATGAACATAAAAGGAGCTAAGAACATCTGTATTTACACCTGTACAAACCAGAAGTCCATTGTCACCAGTAATCAGCAGCAGTGTAAACAATTGTCCTCCGTAAGCATATAAGAAGATTAATACTCCCCCCAAGTCTCTAATCTTTTTCAGACTGCTTGAACCAGATCTGTTCAGTAAACATCTCCCTTGTGAACTTCCCCAGTACCTTTCTCAATCATGTGAATTTCAAGCACACAATGAAGTGTGTTTTGCCACGGGTCAATGGCTCACTGTATGAAGAACATCCTCTTTCTTTCCAATTGTCACAATACGAGAAAAGGAGAAACTGGTCACTATCCATCCTTTTCCCATCATCCATCAATTTGTATCTCTCAGTCACAGTCTTCCATGTGCATTTTTTCTCAGCTAGAGCCCCATCATACATAGCTGTTCCTCAGACACTGCTGCATGTACTTTAGATATCCCTCTCAACCATCTCTGAACTCTTTTCCAGTTCTGCTACAGTCCCATTGGGATAGGGTACCACTACCACTAGAAAACACAGACACCTTATGGCTTTATACAGCAGTACAAAGACCTATTAATTCTCTATTTTATTCCTTTATGTTCACATCCATTTTCTCAACATCTGCTGAGGCTCTGAAGTGATGTTTCCATGGATCCACATATCACAAGCCCTCAATTGCATTCCTAAGGGCCAATGTCAGCTCAGTGACCAGTGTTTTTTACTACATGTGATTATTTTTCTTTTAAAATTTACTTTTATATACACTTGTCCCACAAGAATACCAGTGGGGTAAAAGGAAACCAGTGCATTCACTGACTAAAGAGATAATTTTTTTTTTTTCCTCAGAGATGCAACTGAATGTATAAAGGTTACCAGATGCATGCCCTTTTAAACATGTGATATTTATCTGGAAATTCAAACTATCTCCACTACAGAAATATCCTTCAAAATTCTCTTATCACATCAGATACTTTCAAAGACTGTAAGTTTTATCTGCTTGCTTCTGAATAAATAAATTATCTCAAAACGCAATTTATCTATTCTAGTACCTGGAACTTACAGCAAGAACGACTGCCTAAAGATGAATCAAGCTTATCATAGATGAACTTACTTAATCCACACATTAAAAACTACCCAAAGGAAATTACATGCAGTCTTTTAAGATAAATACTTGAGTTCTTCTCTACGGCCCTCTGGGATTTTATCAAGGTTTTTTCAAAGGCTAACAATTATCAAGCATTCACTGCAAGACCTTGGCTAAGCAATGCTCGTGTCCAACAAGATCTTATATGTCTGGCATTTTGTCCACTGGGGTAGACATAAAAGGATCAGTAGTTTCATTCTTTCACGTACAGCAAAAATTATGGAAACCCAGCAGCCAAATGTAGTAAAACTGCTTCAACATTGAGGCTGATTTTGGCATCTACGCTCTGCACACATGTAGCTCAATTGTTGTCCAAGCAGCAGTTCAGGATCCAAGAGGCCTCTGCAGTGGTATATGAGACATCGCTGCAATTCAGCTGGGATTTCTCACACATCTGCCTTTCTGGTAGAAGGATTTAAAATCATCCCCTGGACAAAAGGAGGGACAACAACCTCAGACAACTCTTGCAAGAATCCCTAGGGACTGGAATAGAAGGCTGCACCATTTACACCTCTTCTTGTAGCTGCTTTTCAGAAAGGGTTGCTACTGGAGCACTTTTAAATACTTCTCCCTGTGGTAGGAAATCTAGATGTGGAACTAGAAAGTCAACATAAGAGAGAGTAACAATATGGAAAGGGTATGTAAGACGATTGACTGGAATGTATGTACTACCATGTTTTACAGAGCACAGTTACAGCATTCTGCAAAGCAAGGAAGTGCAGCAGAATAGCTTGCTGCTTTCATGGTTTTAAAATGGTTCAATGATTTTAAATGGTCACTGATGTTGCCTTTGCAGACAAAACAACAAAAACAAACAACAAAGAAACAAACCTCCTAAATGAACAAAGGGATCATTAAGAGGCATAAAATATGGAGACTATGGCAGATGTAAAGAGTGAAGATATTCCTTTTCTCTTTACAACTTATAAAAGTAGTTTCAGGTCCTCACCATGGAGTGTGAGCAAAAAGATATCTGTGATGCTGCACTTTGTACCTTTTGTTGAATGTTAAAGGGCACTAGAAAATCCAGTCTTCAAAAGTCCCTGACAACCTGATCTTGGGTCCAATCTGAGTTATGTCTAATTCCAAAATGAAAAGCAATCTATTAATTCTCTTTTTTTTTATCTGTCATACAGGGAGATTCAAGTAGAGAAAGCAAGAAGAAAACCTTTGTTTGGCTATGTGATCTCTGAATGTCCTCTAAGTCCACTGACATCACTGAAGTAGTGTAAAGTCTAACCTGCAATTAGCATAATTAACTGCCACTACTCTTGTTATGAATAAACTGGAAAGACTCAACAAGAAAATGCCTAGAAGTTCTCAATACAAATATTTTTAGGATAATGAGAAAATGAGTACTTTCTTAATATGAAAGAAAGGGAAGCATGTTCACTCATATAGACTGCTTTTCCTTTTGGATAACCTCAAAAATACTGTTATGAAATAAGAAACAAAGCTTGCTTTTGAAATTTTTATGGAGACAAGTATGGACATGCTTCAGTTTAGCAGCATATATGTATATACAAAGTTGTGTACATACAGAAGTAAAAAACATATATTGGTCACATAAATACAGGTAAAGTAGACAAACTTTTCTCAGGCCACAGCACAGTTTACAGTCTTACTTGTATGCTGAGAGGGAAAACTATACCAAATCCATTTTGCCATCTACACTTGGACTTTTAGGAAAATACTTTTCCTTCTACAGTTCCAGCATGGCATATTTTGGACGCTGGAAAAGGAAAGATTTGGCTTCATGCAGCATTATCTCTATATCACAATCAGAATCAAATGTAAATGTCATTTGACTGTTTCATATACTTAACATAAAATGAAAACTCTTTAAAATTTAGTCTTGTTTTTAAATATTTTGCTGTTTTCCATTTTCTCATACATAATACTTTGCTACTGGTCTGTAAGACTAAAGTATAACTGTGTTTACAAAGAAATAATTCAGATTCCAACATGATGTGTTAGTGTACAATAAAGTGAGGTGTCAAAAAAACATACTTCTGTGAATTTTGTAAGATTATTAGAATTCAAAAAGCGTTCAAATATTAATGAAGGGGGAAATGTGTATTTGATGTTATACTTCATTCTAACTAAAACACTGGCATACAGTGTAAACAAACAAAAAAGAAAAGCCCTGCAATCTTACAGATGTGTGCTCCTGTAATAAAACACATCTGTATCCAGTACAGTCAGTAGCCTAAGCTATTTTCCAGTCAGACAAATTCAGACCTTTTCTTAATCTACAGCATACTAAAAATATTTAATATGAAGCGATGTTCACAAAGCTCACGAAAGTGGAAGGCTGATTCTATTTTTGATTGCCAGTGTTAAAAAACTCAGGCTGAAATTCAAGTTGCTAAAGGAACTTTTACAACACTTGGCAAGAAGGATGAAATGCCACTGTACAGCTCAAGAAATCAAAAATAAAACTATTTAGTTTGAACTTACCATAGCTTAGTTATTTTCTTTATATTTTTCTTCCACATGGCAAAGTGAAGAATTTCCACATTGGCATATACCAACATTTCCTCATGAAAAAAGTGACTGATTTTGTTACAGCACATATCACTCCAAATTAAAAACTATTCACTAGGAATTTTTCATAGAAAGTTATCAAAAACCAGGAAGAGAAAGGATGTTGGGAAAAGAACAGCAACAACACACAGCATCAGCATGCATCCTCTGAAGTGCTAGTGTAAAGCAGGACTAAATTGGCTGATTTCATACGAGCATGGGGTTTGTGTAATAGATGACAGAAAATCCTGCTACAAATGTTTCAGGGCTGTTTGCTGGGGATAACCCCTGGAGTACATTCAGGGCTTTTTGCCACATATAAGTGATGCAACCTTGCAAACACGTGCTAAAATAACCATGTTTGTGTTCAAACACCACCACGGCAACATTTGATCTCTCAGTGTAATGGACAGCTCTCTCTGTATTTATGTCTGAGCACACATTAGCATCACTTCAGGTGCGGAACTACACCCAAAACCTGGGGCATTAAAATCCAACCACCACCTCCCTCACCTTGGCTCCATTGCAGAAGCACTGCAGCAGGCTCCCCAGCAGTGACACACAACTGCTGCCCAGCACTGGTGAGGATGGACCAGACCAGCCTGCTCCACCTCGGCATCCCACCAGGGACACGCATGCCCTCCCCTGGAAGCTCGGCTCCGCTCCACTGTCAACATGAGCTGAGTTTCCAGCAGTGTAATACGGATATTTCACTCCCTGACCCTCAGCTGCCGCCCAACACAAATACTGGGAGTGAGACAGCCTGCCATGACAGTAGTTGAACAGCTCTCTGGGTTTCTGCTCTCCTCAGACACTGGGAGAAGCAGTATTCTCCTTTATTATTATACCACGTTTCCTTGTGTATGTCAACTGTTCCTTAGTTACAGAAAACTGTACTCTTTCCAGACAAGTGCAATGAATCTTCAGAAGAGGAGTAATTTTTTTTTTAAAGCATTTTACAGTAACTCCCAGAAGGAATGACCATTTTTATTTACAGCCTTGTCTGCTCATATGTGAACACATTTCTATGTAGCCACTTCATGGTAGCATATCCTAGCCATCTTGTAATGAAATTATTGTGAACATATCAGCAAGACATGATCCCACATATTTAAGTCATTACAGCAAACTTTGGCTTAGATCAAAGTACATTAGTTATTTTAATTACAATCTCCACTAGGTATGAATAACATTTGGCCAAACTTTTATCTGTCTTTAAACTAAAGGAGCCTCTTTTAAAATTTAATCTTGAGCTCATGATTTTGAGATTTACGTAATTATTACAGCTCTGGCTTAACTTTCTTACTACCATTATCTCTTGCTCAGTACAAAATCTAGTACAAAACAGTATCAGTTTGAGCAATGTTAATTTGATAGACTGATTTAATACCTAATTACTAAAACACAAAAAATAACAGATTGGAACATGGTGAAAAGTTCCTGTTTGCAGTATTCTGAGGATGACATTTTTAGACACCCAAAGATCTCTACAGAGACTTTTCCAGAGAATACTGGCAATAATTGCAAGATGTTACTGCAGTGATACACCTCAACCAACAATCGTCTGTGGAATTCTTTAAGAAAGTGCAGGTGTCAGGGACAATTGCCCTGACAGTACCACCTTCATTTAGTCACTTCAATCCTCCATAATATTTATTTATAATTGTTTCAGTGATCATATTTACATGAAAGGGTGCTGTCATGCAATTTTTAGTTTTTTCCCCACTGCTACTGACAGTAAGACAAAGGTGCCAAATCATGTGCAAAAAGAGAGGACATCACTGTGAGGACAAATAAGTGCATAGAGGGTGCCCCATAAGAAGATGACAAACCAAACTGTGCAAGGGCCCTCAGGCAAGGCTTCCACCCACTGCCAGTGCTCAGGAATCTTCTCTGGGACATCAGAGCATCCAGCTCTTGTTCAGGTTTGATGGCAACTCAGTGTCACCTTTTTCCCTTCCTTAAGGGGATTCTGATCCCATTACTCACTGCACCACCATCAGAGACTGCCAGACGAGCCTGCCCAGACCTAGGGGCCTGCTCAGATCCAAGCAGCATTCTCAATGGCCAGATGAACCACAGTCCTGGATCACAGCTGTCCTCACTTTCCCATGCAGTAACCACTAACCCAAATACTGCACCCTGCCACTGCCTTTGAGCCTACCAGCTTCTGTCCTTGGGGAGCACGGCCCAAGGGACACAAATGTGACAGCTGTTGTTGTCTTTCAACAGCTGTGACACTGATACCTGGCAACTCAGCCTTGCCAAGGCCAACTGGGAGCATTGCTGGAAATGGCTCACATATTGGAAATTTGAGATACTTGATGTCAGCTGGCAGCTAGTCATAGATTTTGAGGAGCAGCGTTTTTATTTAGACATCTAATATGGAGCTTAGATAGTACTAGGCATCTAACTGCTCTGGAATTCTACCTTCTCTCCACAAACTTCTTCAGAAAGATCTTAACACTTCAGATAGTTCCTTTCACAGCTACTCTTATTTATGCTTAAAGCTCTAATGCACAAACTCTTCTTTGAATCCATAAGCCCTGTAGTAGCTTAGAAATTTCTAGAGCTCGCATCTGGACAAAGGGAAAGGAATAAGAAAGAAATTATTCCATATTTTGAAAAATATTCAGCAATCATTATCTACAGTCTCTCTCTCAATTACTCCCAGTCCCCTAAATATTTCCTGAAATCTTACTAAGCCCAGTCAGGGAACAGAGGCAGCTCCATGTGATCAGCATAATGATTCATTCCAGGGGATTGGAATAGATGATCTTTAAGGTCTGTTTCAACTCAAGCCATTCTATGATTTAAAAGACCCTCAAAGTTAATAATAATTAAATAAAAAAATTATTTAAAGCCAAATTCTGACTTCTGAAAGTGATCAGCACCTTTCAGAGACACTTATTGATGTGCCACTGTTCCTCTTTCAAATAGAGTACATTTAAGAAAATGTATCTAGGTCCTCACAAGCATCTAGAATAAATATACGCAAGACTCTAGGAATCAGAAAAGGCCCCAGATTTTACTCTCTAAAGCATTTAGATTCTGCATTATTGGAAGTTAAGGAAAAAGAAAAAAACAAACACATAATTCTTCCCCTAATAACCTCAGCACCTCTCAAATGCATCATTACAGATACCATGAACACCCTTAGTGTATTGTCTGAATCACAAACAACATGGTAACTGATGTATTACCACAACTGTAGGGCTTTATGCATTCAGAAGGGATCCCAAGTCTCAAAGTCTATGGAAACACAGAAGAAAATACTTAGGAAAGATTCTCTCTGGTGCAAATGTACCAACAGGCACGTTAAGAGGGTATATTAAGCAACCCGACACGGTGCTGTTAAAAGTCAGTGATGTTCACAGTTTTAAAAGGGTCTGTACAGAAGCAGGTTGTGAGAAGATTCCAGGAATGCAGCAATTCACTGCAGAAATGTATTTCAGGTTCAAGGATTGCAAGGAGGAAAATCTTCTATGCACAGGTATGTGTGCTTGCCTCCTCCTCCCAAATTCCAGCAGCAGAAGTAATGTAGGACAAAGAAGGAATAACCGACAGTAGCCAATGACTCTAAGTCCTCTTAGGAAAGGTAAATTAAGTACTAGATAGAAACAAGTTCTGAATAAAAACACAGTATTTAAATAAATAAATCTTTAAAAGGAATGTAAAAACAGATCTGCATCATGCAGAAGAAATGGCTTGGTAAATTAAAAGGACCTTTTTTTACCTGGAAATTACAGGCTACTGAAGGCATAAGGGAAACATTCTGGAATTTGAAATATGCTTAAAGGGCCTAAAACCAGAACAGGTGTTGTCTGCTATCCAAAATTACTTTGAAGAGATGACAGACAATTAAGGGAATCTTTGAGTCATCATCCAATGTTGCTTGCTTAACCATACAAAAAGAATGAGACATAACACTGCCTTATTTTCTAGAACTTAAATGCTCTTTCTCTTACTGAAATCTATTACCGTCTGAAAGAGAGAACCTCCACACTCTGTAAAATCTGAATGCAGATATTGTAAACAAAACGTAATACAGAGGTTTAGGAAATCAGACAGCCAATATAGACTGAAGCACCTCAATATATTCATTTAACAGGCACAGCTCTTCCAAAAATGAACTGTAAAGCTGAATGTGAAGGGTGAACACTTGAGCTGGTGTGAATCAGCTTTGCTTCACTGAAGTCAACTACACTATGCTGTTCAAAGAGGATGAGAATCAATGCTCTGTTTTACATAAACAAGTATTAGCAAACATACCCAATATTCTGCTGAAATTTTACATGCCGGTCAGACTGCATTTCTTACCTCCAATTCAAGAGCATAACTGAAATGGCTCTGTACAACTCTGTTGGTAACATGAAGACAACATTTGGCAGAAGGAAACCTTCTGCAAACATCCAGCATGGGCTCAAAAATATTGTTTCTTTTTCAGTGACAAAACTGATTTATCTTTAGCTACTAGGTGGACTCAGGAGAGATGGATGAATTCTGTAATGGAGATGGAATGCCCTATTTTATGTCTGTCTTATTGCCATTCCGTACGCTCCTTTTTTCAGATTTTAGTAAGATTTTAAAAAAGGGAACACTTTCACTTAAAAAAAAAATCTATTTTTAAGAGTTTGTTTAGGTTTTTGAAGGGAAGCATTTCAGTCAGCTTGCCTTTCTACTCCAGGACGTTCAGATAAGGGAGAACATAACTAGTAAAACACCTCTAAAAGCAAACACCAGACTTACAACTTCAACAACCTCCTTTCTTTCAGAATGCAAACAGCTGTGCCCTGAGTCCTAGAGGTTCCTATTGTCACTGCTTAGAAAAATAGCAAATCTGCTCCCACCAGCTTGGGAACCAGGGTCAGGTTTTGAATTGCACAGGTCCAGTCTTAGCAAAATAACTAATGTGGGCAGGACTGTCAATGACCTAGCTTCTCTCAAGAATTTTACTAATTTGAAAAAATATAAAATCTATAATTATCCTATTTTCCTGTCTGGCAATAATTACTTATGCTATTAAATAAAATATACAAAGTCCTACAAACACAAACAGCAGGAGAGCAATGCAGGAAGCAGGACACTGAATATCTGATCCACATCACGACCACAACAAACAGGAACAGCAGAGCTCAGAGGTACAATCAAGACCCTCAACAGGGCAGCAGGAGAGGAGGAAGAATAAATAACTCAAGTGTTTGCTGCAGGTGAGAGCAGGCAGTTGCTCCCAATTAATCTCTTGCTTCCAAGAGTTCGGGCATGGTACCTCTGAAAGTGTCCTTGGTGAGTAGCTGAGTGCAAGGATAAAACTAAATTGGGTGCACATTTTTGAAGCAGTATTGTTACCAGACACTTAGCAACCCTCTTTCATTAGATGTGCCTGTATTCTTGGCTGCCTGTGTGTGTTTACATGCTTTCATATTTCCTGTAATGCTCATCACAGTACAATAACTACAAGGTTCTTTCTTATTTCTTTATTCCTTTGTGAACCAAAACAGTTTTAATCATTTCCCTAACTTAGACTTGGTGAGAGTCACCTAGATACAACACACACATCTGAGCAGGTCACTGGCTTCTGACACGGTGTTTAACCTTCTGCTTCCTACCCCACACTCTGTCCCTCCTATTTGTAAGGAAGCAGCTTGGAGCTTTGAATGTCTTTGTGTGAGTAGGCTTCCTGCCTAAGGAAGTAGCATCATATTCAGCTGAGGTTTCAAGGCACTCTACTGTGAATAACAGCACAGTTCAAAACACACCATAATGTTTCACCTGGGTTTGTCTGGGATAGTTAATTTTCTTCTAAGTAGCTGCGTTTTGGATTTAGTGCCAGTGAGCAGGTGGACAAAAGATTTGGGAGGGGCAGCACAGCCAGGACAGCTGACCCAAAAAGGCCCAAAGGATGTTCCATACCACAGAATGTCATGCTCAGTTTATAAAGTGGAGGGAATTGGCCAGAAGACACAAAGTGCTGCTTGGAGACAGGCTGGGAATCAATCAGCAGGTGGCAAGAAATTGTTTTGTGCATCACTTGTTTCTCTTGGATTTTACTCCTTTCCTACTACTACTATTACTATTATTATTATTATTGCTGTTATTAACATGGTAGTAATTATTATTAAACTGTTTGTATCTCAATCCACAAAGTTTACCTTTTTTTCCCAATTCTCCTCCCTACTGGACAGGGGGGTGATGCATTACTGGAGGGGGTAAGAGAGCAGCAGTGGGGGTTTTAGGTTAAACCACTGTGCTGTTCCACCCTTAGGAGTACATGAAAAAAACTAAACCAAATGCTGTGGCAGAATATACCACTGAAATCCAGATGGGCTTTGTGTTTAGATATGTATCCTGGGATGGGCGTCACTGCACAGTCACCATTCAAACCTAGGAGCTATTGGTCTCGTAATGAACACAGAAATATGGCATTGAATTGTCTTCAAAAAAGTCTGATCACTTGCAGTGCTGGCTTGATTTTGCTCAACTTTTCCACTTTTCTCTGGAGTGGAAAAAAAGTTATGGGGTGGGAGGGAGGTCAGAAAACTGCTATGGAATTATCTGACATATGGTTTGCCATAGCACAAGTAACTGTCCAGGTTATAGGATGCCTTATCATCTGTCAGGTTCACACTAGAACTGACTGGAATCAGTTTGGTGTCTACCCTCCATAATCATCTTTATAAATTTATTAAAGTACCAACCACCTCACAGGATTTGCTATGAGAATTTTCCTTTGCTTAAAATTAATGAAATACATTTTCAGACACTACTGTTATTTCCTGTACTAATAAAACACACAACTATCTTAAAGCACTTAGAAGATTAATTGGTCGGGCCTGGTTAATTTATGAATAATAATCATGGGTTTGGTCTCTGGATGAGAAACTCATTTTCATTTTTGTCATCTGTTGGACATCATTTGTTTGACTTGGCTATAGTGTGGTAGAAGTGTGACTCATACCCTGAGAACCAGAGTCTCCACAGAGTTAAGTATTCTCATTCTCTCTCCATTTCTGAAAAATAATTCTTGATTTGTGACCATGTTCCTCACTGCTTTGTCTAACATGTTTATGGGGTAAGGAGGAGTGGTGTAGCAAGGTCTCTGGCAAGACAAACTTGGCCTAAAAGAGTTTTTGATCAGAAACGGCAAAGGATGGACAAAGATACACACAAAGAGGTTGCTGGCAATACTGTTATAATTGATTGATGTCACTGTAACAGGAATGATGGTTTCATCTGCACGCATGTACACTTGATGGACTTTCCCCTCCATTGACAAAAAATTTAAAAAATTAAAAATTAATTCCTTTATTGCCAACACATATAGCCATGTTGCCATCCCACCTTTTTAGGCCATTTTGAATTAACAATGCAGCACTAGGTTATCAAAGCAGAAAATAATTCAGTTGCTGTAATTTTATGTGAAGTTCAAGGGGAGATAGATGACTTACTAAGCTAAAACCACGTGTCATCACAAAATAACATCTCAGGGAGTGAGGAAAAAAGTAGATCTGGTTTAATAGTCTGCTGTACTGCTTGGTTGTGCTTTCCAGTACCTGACAAGGGCCTGCTGACTGCAGTGCTCCCAGCAATGTGGCATTCATAATGCTGAGCACCAGTGAAGAAATGTACTGGCATGGTTCTGAGGCAGACAGTAAATAACTGACCTCAAACATTGCATAGCTTGAACTGAAGACATCAAGAACATAACCAGTATTACTGAGTCTACCTGTGTACTCTCCAACATGAAATAACAGACAATGTTAACTTCAAGGTGAAATTTTAAAATAAGAACATTAGGGTTATTTAAGTACTTACTTTTGGTGACAGGTTGTGGGTGAAGTTTCTTTAGGTTGGGTGTTTTGAGTGTATTAACTTTGAGAAGATAGGTATCATCCAAAAAACATTCATGGTTCACACACTTCCTGTAAACTTGAGCAAACACGGCAATTTTTGAGCCGGGCCAATTTTTTAACTCAATTTTATTTGGCTTACAGTAGAGTTTATAATGAATCCTGGCTACATTTTAACTAAGGAGAGACTATCTCCCATGTAGAAGCAAAACTGTTCTAAATGTGAGTCATCTGAAAAATCACCATGGTCAAAATGGATTGACATTTTAAAATTAGCTTAATAATATTTTAGGGAACCCAATCTGTATTTTAAAGTAAGACCAAGCTATTCTAAAAATTCATTAATGTTACTGAAGTCTCACATACAATGCAATTTTATTGCACAGCACTGTACTGAAAATTTATGCTTGTGTTTAAATGGCACTGCATCTCAAATCTTTCCTCTAAATTTCTTTTTTTGCAAGTGTATGCCATTGATATGTGTCATATGTGTACAGAACACGAACAATGTTATCATGCCAGAATAAGAAATTAAGAGAGTGACTGATAAAGAAAATTATTTGGCTTGCATTATTTTAGATTAGAATACAAGCCTGCAGTGAAGCACTCTACACATCTGTACTCATGGATTTTTGACACTGCAATTTTAAATTAAGGCCACACAGATTTTTCCTCTTTAAATATGGCAGAAAGCATGAAATTTGCTTTTTTTGCAAAGACAAAGGGCTAAGAATGAGTCTAAGCCAGCACCGTTGATGCAAGAGAGGTGAAGCATTCAGAGAAGCATATGAGAAACAATTTCAAAATCTGCATTGGGCACCAACTCATGAACCTCATGATATTCAGTGCCATGTGAATATCAGCCTCACAAGCTACCATTTCCCAAGGGCAAGCTTCCCCCACATTTGGAAGGTCATAAAGTATCTGCTCACAACACTTAAAGGGTAAGATGTCTGGGCATTTGGAAAAAAGTTTTTGAAAAACTACCATCTATTTTAGAAAGCAAAAAGTGGTAGTACCTATTCCAAGCCATCACAGAAGTCACAAGAATTCAGCATGAAAAATTCATATATGTACACATATCCTTAAGAAAAAAATATCATAGGGAAAATCCCCACGTATTTTCCTGATTCCTACATGAAGTACCTCCAGCAGAACATCCACAAAAGATTTTATCTAGCACCATAATGAGTTTTAGTACTGAATTCCAATTATGATGATCCCTCATACATCTAGTTATATCATTTAAGTGAGAGTTAAGTATCTAAAAGCAAGCAGACAAAGACACAGCCTAAATCCATTTTGCAGCTTCCAAATCTAATACTCTTCTTTGAAGATATGTCTTAATAAAAAGCAATGTGTTTTGCTGGGTAGAGGAGGAAGTCGGCAAAATTTTAAACTCTCTTATTTTGTTAAGGCTGTGAGAGACATTTAGATCATTTTACTAAAGTGGTCTAAATGTTTAGCTTAGAAATAATCACTGAAGCACTTTTCAAGCAGTCTGGAGTGCACAGGAAGGTTTTAGTTAGAATGTGAATTGTAGGTCTTGAATCACAAATGTGCATTTTCCAATGGTAAATCCTGTACCTGGGTTACCTCTACATTTTCCCACATCTTTCATAATGACATCTAGTTTCCAGAATTACCTAAGTTATTTCTGTTATTAATTTATTTCTCTAGATAAACAACAGCACAAAGAAGTACTCATCTAGCCATCTGAATATCCTCACAACACCAATATTAAGACAAATTTTTACACAATTGTATGTAAAATGCATGATTCTTAAGTCACATTCCAGTAACTTATTCCTTCCCATATGCCCAAGAAAAAAAGAAATCCCAAAGGTCACTAAAGAGTGCACGTCCTGGATTCAGTTGCCAAACCTCGCCCAAGTTCTTATTTCATAATCAGAACATTGTCTCCAGCTACACATCAGTCATTTGTGTTTTGCAGATTTGGAAACAGTTAAACCACCAAAAAAAGAAGCTGGGGTTAAAAATGGTTGTCTCTAAACAGTCATTTTTTTGTGCTGAAGTGAAACTAAAGGCTTGCAAAAGAAAACTTCAAGTTTAGGACACAATAGATCATTTTAATAGCGGATAAAGCAAATTTGTACTGCCTACATAGTATTCCTACTCTACAGAAACTCAGTCTGTCAGAAGAAGCAAAGGAGGCAGCACAAAAACCAGTTTTTGTGCATAATGAACCTAGTTGATTTAAGCACATAATACCATAAATTATCTCGTATGGCTTGCAAAGTGCTTATGATACTGATGAGCACCAGTAGTTGTAGTAACAAAATGGACTCTTCTTTAGGAACTATTCTTTCCAGTCATTATTTTCCTGCAATAGTCAAGCATAGAGGTGTATGTAAATAAGAAGGGGCTTCCCTAGTGCCTACTGATGCTGATTTTTTTAGCTCAAGATTTAGAATACTCATTAGGGGCATGCAATTGTAAGAAAAAGTTGCACATTCAGAAAAGTTAATGACTGATTTCCTAGTTCCCAGAGAAGGCCAATAATTCCAAAACATGGAATCCAAACACTCCACTTGGTTTCAGGTCCAGATCATCGCTGTTTTCAAGTATTACTGGAGGCCAACTACAATTTGGCTGATCTGCTACAGGAAAACATCTAGCCAAAACTGATCCCATCTTTACAAAATGGAGATTTTTCTTCACAAATATATTTCTTTAGGAGTACATTCTCTTGGTCACATATCTGAATGCAGAGATAGCTTGTTTAAGAACAGTGAAGCCAAGTATTTTTCAGGCAGTACAATAAAAGACCTTATTTCATGAGGCCTTCTAATGTCCTCAATAAAAGGAAATTGAAGAACCTTGACCCTTAGCTTTTATATGAGCACATAAGGAGAAATTATCATTAACCTCCTATCCATGATCTGCCCAAAATGCTTACTTGCTGTGGAGGTCAGATGTCATATAACTGCAGAGGTGTTTAGGAAACACAGGAGTAAAGAAATTGATGGAAACATTCATAAAGGTATTAACAGTACTAAGAAATTTTGGAAAAACATCCAACTATCTTAGGTGCAAGTGACCATAATTTATACCACTGCAACACAAGAATGAGAACCTATCCATTGCTCAATTACAGTAATTCTAAATTTTCTAACAATCTAATTAAATTTTAGTTCACCAGTCAAGCAGAACATAACTGCACCACTCTCCACAAAAAAAACCCAAAACGATAACAACAAAAGCAATATACCACCTGCCCCAAAACAACAAAAACTATAACAAAACTAGACAGAAAAGAGTAAGGGAAGAGGATAGAGTTTTGGAAATTATAAGATAGCATTTTAAAGTCTCACTGGTGTTTCCAGCTATTTACCATCTGGCTCATTTTATTATTGTAAGATTTCCACCAGGAAATACTTGTTTTCAGAAGATTGTTATTGCATTAATGTCAGGATCTGGTAAGCAAAACAAAACAAACAAAAAAAAAAACCCACCCAAACAAAAACTCCAAACCAACAAACAAAAAGCCAAAGATAATAATAAATCAGTCAGTCTTTGGCTTGGCCCTATATACTAATCAGTCTTTTGCAATATTGGATAGATTTAAAATGTGGATTTCAATACTTTGCCTTGACCTTGTAACTGTTCTACATTTAATGGTTTAAAACACAGACTGCCATTATCAGGTTACACTTCTTTTGCTGATGCAACAGTCTTCCCAAAACTACTTCCAGTAATAACATTTTTATTTGGCTTACTCTGATTTAGCCCTTTAGCATAATTACTCCTTATCATTGAGTCAATATAACACTCAAAATTAGCAGCTGATTTGCACATTTTACAGACAAATCAGATGAACTGAAATCCTGATATTGGTTGAGTAAAGTCTTCCCATTGCAGAGGTGGAAGCAGAGGGTGGCCAGGAGAAAGCACAAAGGAATGCAAAGCTATCCATATTGGCCAATAATTCTTAAGAAAACTCTTGAAACTGCCAAAATTAAAAAGCTTTTGCTGCTCTCATTCACCTTTAATCATCAATTAGAATAGAGACTGTGCACAAAAATAACACATTTGTACATTTTATGCAGTCTCCTCTGACCTCTTAAACAGGTTCCTCGGTATGTTTTCAGTGCCTGTCCATTAGAATAGCAAGGGAATATTCTGTCAATACTTTACTTGCTCTTCAAAGGCTTCACTGTCTTGCTCAAAGATGAGCACATACTCATCACACCTCTGTCTACCCAGAAAAGCTGAACTTCCCCTCTCCAAAAACAATCAATTAAATTCAAAAGTTATGGCACCTAAACCTTCCGCATGGGCACAATTAACTAATTTGGAAATCTCTTGTGCAGCTCACAGGAAAATTCCCAATCCGTTCAGAGAAATCCAAAACAAGCCTCTCAGATACGAAACCAGAGTGCTCAAATGGGGATTTGCAGATTTAAATCACAAAACAAGATCTTTGTTTTGGAGTTGATTTGGAGCCAAGCTATAGTTCAGGGTTTGAAGTGAGGATTCAAGCCAGTGACTTCATAGTTGAGAGTCTAAGGGGGTGGATTCATCTCTTGTGAGGTTTTTGCAAAACTAAGTCTTGCAAACTAAACTAATATATTATTGAAGGCAATAATGAGGCAGTAATTTCTTAATGTAAGTGAAATCATCTTATTAATACAAATCCCAGTGCTGTGCTTACTAGCTTGCCCAAGTATCTCAAACTTTTATGAAGATCTTACAAAGCCTCCAGGATCCTGAGCTAAGTTTCCCCCAGCTGAAATATGATTGTCTCCAGAATGGAACACCACAGTTGTCTTGCAAATCAAAGCAGTATTACACAGCATTCTATGCCAGAGTTAGAGAATGCCAGATCAACTGAACCTCACAGAGGAAACTCTACAGCCAATAAAGTAAATATAAACATATCCAGAGTGGCCTCTAAATGATAATTTTAAGTACATTTAAATATTCCATTAATTGAGAAGTTGCCAGTAAGTAACATTCAAAAACAAATGCTACGTATCAACAGATGGGTCTTGTTCTTGAGTCCTAATGGTTTCCTCCTTGAAGGTATTCACAAGATCTTAGTTGCAATTGTCAAACTTGAAATCTAGCCAATACATTTAATTAGGAAAAAAGGGGACTAATGGATGTACTTAAAAATAATTGCCCACAGATTTTTAATAACATTCAGGAACCTGGTATAACTTTTTTATTCTAAATTCACTCCTTTACTAAGGTAATTTTCAGATACTGTGGAAGACACACAATAAACCCAAACTTTGCCTTTAAATCAAACTGGCCTCTAAAACTCTCTTTCTCTGCACTCTTCTATTTCCTGCCCATACACAAACCCCCTCTTATTTAAAACTGATTCTGAAATAACATTGTGAGATGTGCAGTAGCTGAAGCACAGTGTCTCTGACCTATCCACCACTCAGCTTTTCTGCCCCTTTGATCTCCAGCTCCAGACCACTGCTTCCAAGCAAAGGCTGCTGTGAAAACAACTGCACTCCTTCAGTAAGGTACAGACATGTCAGGTCTATGCCTCTTCTGCATGGCAGTTAAGTTTTCCTTTTAAAATTAGTTTAAACATTTATTGGTCTTAGCTGCTAGTTTAATTAAACACTTTGTTACAACTCCAAGAGCTGAAATTCTGGGGCTTCAAAACGCCTATGCCAAAATCCAATCTGCCAAAGCACATTTTTTTGTTCATTGCCAGCTGAATATATAGAAATTGGCTCTGAAAAATAGGCCAAGGCTTGTAACACTGCACCGCATACATACGAAATGCCTGAAGGTGCCAGCAATATGTACTGCACACAGCTTGACTTTACAAAGTGCATACGTCCAAATCACCAGGTCAAGACTTGGAGTAAACCCCTCAAAATTAAAGCCAGAAAGCAATTCCTTTCTGTTGTGGTTACTGTATCTGTTTCTATCCCAGTAACATTAGGGTGTACTGAGCATTCCCACAATTGTGATGGAGGTTGGTGCCTGTTTGTACGTGTGTAAAAAAGGGGACATTCCTGCCAGTCCCTGCACAGAGATAAATCAAGCACATTTCTTCAGTCTGCTTTTCATGAGACATTGCTCCATCCACCTCAGAGCTTTCAAACTGGCTGTCACACAGAAATAGAAAGGAATCATAGGCATAGACACCCTGTTGCTAAAGGGGTAGAATATCACAACAAAAAAGAAAAGGGGAGTGGAGAAAAGGGAAAAAAAGAGAGGCTCTCTCTCCATGCCATGGCTCACAAATGATAAATGCAAGTGTACACAAGCAATGCAGCCTATTAAAATGCCCAATTAAGGAAAAAATCCCAGTGAAGCTAATAGTATATTCTACCTAGAATCACAGAGGTACAGAATGGTGTGGATTGGAAGAGGCCTTGAAGACCATCTCTTTCCAACCCCACTACCATGAGCAGGGACTTCTTTCACTAGAACATCTCTGCCAATATGGAAAATCTGAAAAAAGGAGTGTGACACAAATGAGATTGTTTTACATATTTCTCAAAATTCATCATCAGCATATCACAGTAAAAAAAAAAATCCACCAGATAAATAATATGAAAAAATATTATCATACAGGTAGAAGTTTTTTAAAAATGGTCAAATGGTCACCCCTCTCCCCATCTGCTCCAGAACCACCAAAAAGATTTAGATATTGTCCAAATACCAGGGTGGAGAGTGGTCCACCAAGGGCACCGAGCCCCACAGTCTCAGAAATAATTTTAAATAACATCTCTTTTCTTCAAACAGGACTTGTGGGATTAATTACACAGAAGAAGAATAAAGACAACTCAATTTAAGGATTATAAATAGCAGTTTCCAGTGCTAACAAAACACACATGCTTAACAATGGAAGGTAAATTAACCTGAATTATTGGATTATGGTCATTTCACTCACCAGACTGAGCATTCCCTGGAGGTGTATATACACTGTACTCACTGGCCAGCCTTAACCTACCACTCAGCAGCTGGCCTAGAGGAGGAGCCAGACTCAAGCACCAGGAGATCAGCTACAAATTACTCTGTAAGGGTCACATTTTCAACTCCAGTCCTACATTCCTATCACTTGAGGATCCTGTGGGGAGGACAGAGTAGATTTTCTTCTATGATTTTTCCATTTATGCAGCTTTGTCCATGGCAAACTGCTCTGTAGAGACAAATTAAGCCTCCTAACAGCCCTTCACCCTCTCGTGCTCCAGTAGCTGTGCCTATAGCACACAGGTGCCATCCTTGTTGCACTCCATGGGTTTCCTTTGGGAAAAAACCCCAAAGTATGTAAAGATGAGAGAGGAGGAAGAAGTTACAACGGGCTCTAAAAGATTTCCCAGACTGTATGACCAGGGTGAGGCTGAAGGACTACATCATGAACCCCATTTTCCCCACAGTGCAGACACCACCAGTGTCCAGCTTGATGTAGAATAGACTTCAGCTCTCCTAGATATTGATCTTCAGCAAGCACACATGCTTTTGCTGTTTTTCCCATAAATTACATCAGCTTTGGTTGCACCTGTATGACAAAGTAAGCTTTCTTCCATCATGTACATGGACAAGAACTAAAAATACATAGAAGAAATGTACACCACAGTCAACACATAAAATAATGCCAACTTTGATCCATCTATGCAGAGCTCTGCTAGGCTAAAGCTGCTGCCTAAAATATTTCTGCCTATGCTTGTTCTCTAATAAAACATTCCTACAGATGATGCCTTGAGATGAAAACTTTTCATGGTAAGTGACTGCTTTCTTCAGGACACGTTTCACTGGAAATCCAAAATCCTACTCTTTTCACCCTGAAGGTCAAATCTTCGGGTTTTGGCCAAAAACATAAAAGCCTTGCTAAAAAATCTGGTAATAAAAAGCTGAGAAATGTTCAATGTATTTCTTTTTACCACAAAATTACAGATTTTTTTACAAAGATTACTTGGGGTATTATCAGGGTAATATTAAAGATTTTTATTAAATTATAAAAGATGTCTGCATGCATATAATTATTTACCAGACACTGAAGCAGTCAATAGACTTGTTCGCCACTTTTTGATAGTTCTGTGAAATATTCTGTGCCCTGTAAATGGTCTCTTAAAAGCAGTTCTCTGCATGCCATGTTCAGCACATGTGGAACCATTTGATGGACAGCAGGCCTAACAAATGTTTAAATCAGTGACTAGAGAATCATGCAGATGCTCTACTTCACTTTTTTAAAATCAAACATGTTATAGTGCTATATAAAAAAAGAGTAGTGCTTGTGCACCAGGCTCTCCTCTTCTACTATAGAGCCCCTAATCCCAAAGCACTTTTCTGAGCTCCCACACCTGGCCTATTGTCTGAGACGAGCCGTGTGTCATGGAATAAAATACTGGAACATCAAACTGCTCCATTTAACAGACAAATTTTTCTACAGAGAATATATAAAAAATAGAATCTAGACCTATATAAGATAGATCCATGTTAATTAATAGCTCTTGACAAAGAATCATCATTTTTCATGTCCAGACTCTACTGGCAATTATCTTTTCTTGTGACTTATGCTTCAAGCACATGCAGCCTCAGATTATGGAAATAAAAATACTAAAATCACTCTCCTATAGTGTGAGTCTGCACCTCTTCAGTGAACAATGTTTTTTTCCCCCCTGGTGTTTGTTATTTTTTCTGAGGAGAACCAGAGTAAATAACCAAATAATTTTAGAGAGGCTGCCTGTTGACACCCAGCTGACTTTTTGCTCACCTGCTCTGATCCTTCTTTGGCTCCCTGACATCAGCACCATGTTTACACCCAGATGAAACCTAGACAGTGGTTAGTGGTGTGAGACCAGTCTCCAAACTTAGGCACCAAAATTAGCATGTCTGAACAAGACTGTGTGAAATTCAGTTTCCCAATACCATTTGTCAAGCAGATAAGAATTACAAGCTCACAGGTACAGAAGCTAGACACACTGCAGAAATTATCTCTCCTGTGAGCACAGTATAGATCAGGACCAAGGGAAACTTCTAGCCCTTAACTCAAAAATTCATTCCTTACTATCAAGACACCCAAAACAAAATTATCATGGTTCCAGGATATTTAGCATAATAGAATGAATTTTGGTTAACAAGGATAAATTTGGCTCATGTCAAACACTCAAGCAAGTGCTAAACAGATGTAATATACATACTATTAAATTAGCTTTAAAAATCCATTTCAATATTTGTATTTGACTTCACAATAAAGAAATTCACCACTGGAACAATTGCAGAAGAAAAACCATCAAATCTACTCAGATCAGCAGTGAGACAGGAACTGACTTGAAAAATAAGTACTCAGTAACAGTCAAAACCCTAAAAAACCATAATTACTCAGGAAGGTGGAATGGATTAAGTGGTCTGTTACGAAATTGTGTAGCATCCTTCCTGTCCCCAAGAATTAATAGCTACATTTAATAGCATTTCTCAGGTTTTTTTGGAGTAAAAATCTACTAGTCTAAAGGTCATTAAATTCCTAATGACACACTTAAAACTACCTCTAAGTGTTTTATTTAAGAGAGATCGATAAATAGGGCCCAGTATATTCAAATCAAGAAACTGAATGAGAATGTGAACAACCCACTAAGCAAAAGTTAACAGCAAAAGAGTTTTGAAAACCCTGACTGAAAACCGCAGCTTTCCAGGCAACAGAAACTATGGTAAAGACAGAGACAGAGCGTGAACATTGCATTATAGAGTCTACCCAATTTCCTTCCACAATATGTCAGCAACACGGCCCTCTGCAGTGTTGCTAGCAGCACCTCTAGTGCACAATCTAAGGTGAACTTCTGATGTATGAACAGAGATAACAGCCTGACCTAGGCTCTGCAATATCTGATGCCGTACAAAAACGTGAGGGGGTATGGAGAGTAAGGGAGAAAGCAGAGATTCAATTGACCCAAGCACCAAACTCCCTGCCAATAACTCTACTTGAATGCTTGCACATGAAGCAGCTCTAACCAGGAGATCTGACTGAGGTATTGAAGAAACACTTGAAATCATGAACTGGCAGGAAAATCCCATGGTTTCCAAGTCTCAGAAGCCTGTTTCACTGAACTGGGGGCTATGTCATTAAAGAAGATACAAACAATAGTGATTTTATTCAGGAGTAAGCAGAATTTTAAGGTCCTTGCTTCAGGTTTTAGAAAGGCATTACCACAATGCCAGCTACTGCCTCATGGACAAAAAATGTGGCATTCATGTTAGCTGCAAACCGGCTAAGCCTGCCCCTTTCCTCAGAAACTGCAAGTTTCTGTCCCTTTCTATGAGTCTGAAGAGAAATTATAGCAGCTTCTGTTTTCTTGATCTAAACCCAAACCCAAGAATACACATAATTTCTTGTGAAATGAAGTGACAAAGAAATATCATCAGCATTGAAGCATTCCACAGACAAACAAAGTAAAGAACGCAGGAGATGGTACTACATGGTATAGGGCCAGAGCCTCCACAAGTATAAATCAAGAAAACTGTTTGGACTATAATGTCATACAGAAAATTCCCCCATTTTGTTATCTTAAAGTGCAATTTTTTTTTTTAAGGCATTTCTAACTCAACTTGATATTCATCATGTGCTGGATTCTGCATTAACTGGATGCCAAGGCAATGCTTTCAGTGAACTCAAAAACCCCATATGAGCCTCTGAGTGTTTCCTAGGAATCTTTTCAACCTCCTTCTGTTGCTCTTTAAGGTCAGGAAGAACAGCTAATAAAACTGATTTCTAGATTAACAAAAAAAAAAAAAAAACACAAAAAAAACCACAAAAAACTGAAGCTCCAGAACAGAGTTTTAAAATTCCAGGACTACTTTTCATATGGAAATCAATTCATAAGTGTTCTAATGCAGTCAGTTTTCCCCGCTTTCATGCTTTAGGACTATGAGAGTGACTAAGTTCAAGGTGACACCAACAAGCTAGCCTTCATCCCCATCACACTACAATCCATCATCATTAAAAACTACATTAAATTAGAGATAGTTTTGAAATACAGGATGGGGGATACAACTGGGATATAGTAAAGAATGCATATAAATCTGGTGTTTCCTCACCAGCCACCTACAAATACAAGAGTCATTGGATGAAATCCCAGGGTCATGTTTACTTTAGGTGAATGGTGGCAGGTATATATCACTATGCTTATGTGTGAGGCAAATTGTTACTATGCTGCAGTTTTGGACAACAGGGCTGCACTTGCTTGTTATGAGTCGTCCACAACAAAAATCTGACTCATAGAGGTCAGCTCCGGTGTTTATGAATTACTTTATTTTCATCAACCCAGATGTCAAAATAAGTATAATTTACTGAAACCAGGCTCCGTCACAAATTATACACCACAGAAGACACAGCACTAAATACACATAATGAAATACTTTCACATTGCTTTTATAGCCTGATGAATTTTTATAATCAAAATAAAAAAAACAAAAAAACTTTAAAAAAAAGGTAGGAGGCATTCACATAAAAATCTCTTCAAACCAGATATTTTGCTTGCGGTAATTAGTAAACCAGAAAAGGAAGAAAACTCTGTGACCCTGCTGCCTTTCACCACAGACCACCAAGTGTCCCTGGAAGGTTTCTGTAACCTGATGATCTGCCCCAAAGCACACAGAAGGCCACTGAGCTGGGTGAGACAAGTTACCATTACCTCTGATTATTACTGCAGTGGTAATTACTGCAGCACCAGAGGCATCAAGGGCTAAGGCAAAGCTGCAGAAACTGTGCCAAAATGAAGTTGGCTTCTAGCAGGGAGCAACAGGGGAATTCAAGATGTCCTAAAGATTTTGTTGCCTGCTCACTGCCCTTCTTGCCCCACAGCCCTACAGGCACTGTCCCTCCCCAGAGCAGCAGACACCTCCTTGGACCATATCCTGTGTGGAGACAGGAACACCAAGACGTGGCCTGTCCTACCCTACTGAGAAGCTCTTGGTAACCCAGAGCACTCTGCTCAATGCCACTTGCCTAATCCATGTCACAAGAAATACTTCTGTAATGAATGGGCCTGTGAAGGAGACTCTGAGAGAATTTGTTGTTTTATGCAGCACTTCCTTTACGTTTACCTTGCAAACAGAGGCAAATTGTTTCTTTTCTACTAAGTAGAGAAGCTGCTAATGTTAAAAACAAATCTGAATCTCCTACTGAGACTTGGTTTTATTTTCTTTTTTCCCTTTTTTTTTTAAACAGGCGCATCTTGTGAACCAAGACAAACATGTGAGGCTTGGTTTGTGACCAGCAAAAACACATATTCTAAACATCAGTGGACTGCAAGCAACCCTAACTTTTGCTACTGGTCTCACAGTATTTACACAGAAATTCAGCTTGATTCTATTATATTTTTTTACCTAGAATAAGAGACTAAAACTGACAAACACAAACCTCCCAATTAGGTGACCCACTGTAAAATATGCAAAGTCACACAACCCAAGGAGCAAAATAGCCTCTGCAAGAGAAATTCAAAGCACTCTCTATAGTCCCTTCTCTCACGCATGGCTGCACATTTGTGATTTTAAGTGGAAGAACTTTCTAGACTGGAATGACTACAGAAAAATCCATGTATCCTGAAGAATTTGGAAATAAAAGGAATATAGATTTTCCTTGGAAATTAATTTATTAAGAAAAACCCTCACACAAACACATAAGTGAAGTTCTCCTGGTAGAACTTTAAACCTATGCAATCTCCCTTTTACACAAAGATTGATACTTTGTTCAGCAAAGCATCTTCACCTAATGAAACACTGCCTTAGTGGTTTTCCCTCAGAAGGACTGACTCCTTGATTCCCCATCCATGCTAAATTAGCTCATCTGCAGCCCTGTGGCACAGTCAGGACAAGGACAATTTTTGGTTAAGAGCAAGCAGCATTCTCCAAGCATGCAGTAATGTTCTTCCTCACATGGATCTTTTTTGTTGTGCAGCTGTTCAGGCTTTCCTTACTGGTTTACTAGCTAGTTACTTCCAGTAAGGAGTTCTCCAAATTTTATTGCACAGATACTGCATGTAATAATATGTTTGTTGTTATCTATATTTATACAAGGAATATGGAATTGGAAGTTACAGGAAAGCATCTGTACCTACGTCATAATCACTTCTGGATATATTATGGCATTACTGATGTCCCACAGCCATGCAGGTGTGCCAATAAAGATGTCTTGTGCCTTTCCTCTAGGGCACTTGATGCAAACAACCTAAAAGCCCAAATGCATACCTTCCATAAACATGCAGTTGGAAGCACTGAAGCAACAAAAAGCACCCCTTCTAAGTGATGAATTTGATGTTCTGAACCATATCTCATTACTAAACTGACTGTAGCAGAAAGTATATTGGCATATGAGACCACACAGCACCTTACATATTTTTGTAATAACTCTATTATAAATAATAATAATTATAGCTTAGTGATTTTTCCAATCTAAAATATATATGACCAACCCAAACAAAAACATAGGACTAAGTGCAAGCATAGTGGTAGTGATGGGTGCACTAGACTTTCTGGAAC
The DNA here is from genome assembly GCA_013397375.1 of Toxostoma redivivum. Lineage (NCBI taxonomy): Eukaryota > Metazoa > Chordata > Aves > Passeriformes > Mimidae > Toxostoma > Toxostoma redivivum. The sequence goes on from VXBI01011460.1 coordinate 50,042, forward strand.
AGTCTAACAATATCCAGCTGCTGGACAAGAACATGCAGAACAGCCACAGCAAACAAAACACTGTCAAGGCCTGCTTCAGATGAGGAGCTGGAGATCATATCATAAGACCATTTCTACAAGGACAAAGTAATTTAGTTTAGTGAGTACACAGGGGATTCACAGCTGAAACAACTGATGTAGAGATTCTCTGCTCTCCCAAGCCCTGCAGCGTGAGGTTTGTCCTCAGTTCCCATGCAGTGTGAATGGTGAATGGCAACCCCTCTCTGCCTTAAAGTATCTGTGTTGCAGACAATATTGTAAGGACAGTTAAGCTAAGTTTCAGAGAAAAGCTGCAAAGACAGTCACATAATTTTCTCATGGCTAATGTGAAAAATAACATTCAGCACATCTATTTCAAATGAAAGTACTTTTAAAGAAGGTTTTCTTCTGTGTTATAAACTTATATAACGGGAGGCGTTAGGTGACATATAATCAGCTTTATTTTTATATAACTCATTGTCATCACAGCCCCCTGTCTTTCTGAACTAGACTTGCTCTACTAACAATAATGGACTAACTCTGCCATGACACTGGCTTTTATAACACTGTCTGCAAACTGAAGATTCTGAAATTTTATCATGAAAACATTGATCTTCACATTAATAATTTATGTATAAATTATATTGATATGTTTACACATAGTATAATTTAAAAACCTACTATATTTAAAATTAAATCATCAAACCCAGCAGTTTTTGAGGTTTTTTTCCCCAGAGGGAATTTTTTAATATGTTCCACTAGAAAGGTGCTGTGCTCAAGAATATGCTACTAGCAATTATTTGAGTACAGCACCAACTTTCTGGAATGGGGGAATAAAAAGGAAATTTTCAGTAGTCCACCCCCTTCACCTGAAATTTTTATTTGTTATTTCTTCTGTTTTGAATGTGTTTCCTACTGCAAACTTTCCAACCCTGTTTCTCTGTTGGAAGAAATGCACTTAGCACAGCAAGGTCACCCCAGCAGAGTGCTGATACCACCTACAACATCAAGCCAGGCAACACTCAAACCTATTGGACCACACAGTATCATTAACCTAAAAGACAAAGGCCCATCAGGATAAGAGGAGTCCTTCCCTAGCTTGGAGTTGCCCTTGCAGTGTACCAGAACCTGACCCCAAAGGATCACTGCAGTGCATCTCCTGTCATTTGTCCTCATGGAGAGGAGGACAAAAAAGGGACTGCCCTGAACAAACACACAACAGTGCCACCTTGCAGAAGTGACTCCTCTACCCTTCTGATCCTGGCAAAAAGCAGCTGCTGAAGGACAAAGCTGCATCAAAACCAAAGCTCAACAGCAAATAATTTCTTTTCTAAAAGTTTTCTTCTAAAAAGCTTGTTTTCCCCACTCACCCCAATGCTCCAATGCATTAGGGCCAGTGAAATTATGCCAAGAGGGACAGTATGCCCCATTCAAACAAAGCTGTTTTAGTGGTAGCACTATCCAACATAAACTTTGTGACTTTGTACAACATTCTTCTACAAAATAAACTCAAGCCATTTGCCAGCAATAACCTATATATTGATGTGGTATTAAGAGAAATTTGGAGGCTTCAGCTGGGAGACAAACTGTCAACCAACCACTAATTAGTTTTTTTATGACGTGACTCATAGTTTAGTAATTTCCCAGAATTTAATCATGGGGCACCCAGAAAGATCAATTAAAGAACAGGCTCAGAATTTGTTAGAGCCCTGTGCTAGACAGGGAAGGCAATGACCTCAGCAGCTTTGCCACAGAGTTTTATGAATTAACAAAGAAAAGATTTAAAAGGTAAGTTTAACTAATCTTGTGTTTCCTTGTAGACCCATTCATTGTTTTTACAAAGGACCGAGTTTTTAAAATGAAGTAAAAATTGAAGGATTGTGTTGTAGCTACTGCTTATTTTTTTACAGCTTCATTTACACGAGACCATTCTGTATGTGACTTGAATTACTCCACTATTTTTTGCTCTATCTTCTTTTATATCTCCCTCAATAAAATGGGAAAAAAATCAGAGTAGGCATACATTTCTTTTGATCCTTGAATGAGAATCATTATCAGAATAAATAGTAGAGAATTCCCCTTCACAAGCACACCTCCCACTAAAAAAAGCCAAACCCATTATTAAAATGGTCCTAACAACATTTAATAAAAAAGAATAATTAAAATTTTGGCCACAAAATTCTATTATTTCCTTTGTCCTTTCGCTCATTTTCAAGCTTTTTATTCCCCCAGCTTAACACAATGAAACCTATGTTATTCTCACTTCTTGCTTTCTACCATCAATCTTTTTTCATAAACTGAATGAAAATAGCAATAAAACATGAAAAGCGGTTTTCTCGGTTCTTAAATGGTTTTGCTTATCAAACTTACTGAATCTGATTTTTTTTTTTTACTTGTTAATTTTATTCTTCTGTGCAAATTTACAGAATATATACCAAGCAAGTACTGCACAGCTGTGATGAAAATTTCATTCCCTGTCTTTCTGGGTTTTGTTCTGCAAAAAGCTCTTCTTCACTGACAGATTTCAGAAGAGGAGATTCAACTTATTTTTGTGGTCAAGTTGTATGAAGGAAGATTATACTGAAATGGTGGAAAAGTGAGGATTTCTGAAGATATACTAAGCCCTGTTATTTAAATAATATTTGAAATGATCATAAGAAAACCACTAATGTAGCACACTGGTTTTTCTTACAATGACAAACAACATCAAACTGAGTCATGCATGTCACATATGAAAACAAGATAAAAGAAGTTTTGTGGGTTGACATTTTCTCTTAAAAACCAGAACATTCAAAGTTGGTGTTTTGCACCTAAACGAGTCTTTTAATTTCCTCAAAGCAAAATTATTCCATCTAATAGACATTGTCTTTGTACTGACTGTGGTGATGATGACAATGAATACTTAATGAGGAACAATGGAAAGCAAGAGCATTGGAGACTGGATTGGGAAAAGCAACGTATCTAGGAAGTTGCTACTACTATTTCACAAGCCTGTTAAATGACCCTGTCTCACAACTCAAGAAAACCTTGAGCAACTCGAGATTCTCAAACTCCTTTGGATGAAGGCGATGACTGTGGGGGATGGCTGGAAGGGCATCAAGTACTGTAGCAGCTCTGTTTGGCAAGAATAATCAACAATTTAGGGAGAGGGATTGGAAGAAGAGTAGGGATAACAAAAAGGGGCTATCAGCCAAGAGCACTTGGGATATAGAAGAACCAGATTCAGGTCTCTGCTCTGAATTAGAACAGGATGTTAACAAATCTGCTGATGGGGAGGAGGATGTGTTTTAAAGTTCCCCGCTTCATCCGGAGGCAGAACAGAAACATTTAAATAATGAGAAACTGCACACCTAGCTCTGCATCTGCACCAATAGCTTCATTTTCAAGAGTTTACAGCTCCCTCTAAATCACATTAAGACCAGGGTTTAAATGTTAATTAGGGAGCATGTGCATATTAATTTTCTGCTTCCTTCTCTCAGAGTAATGGGAATGCTTTTAAATGCCTTTTGTTTGGTTTCTTATGGGCTTACTTGGTTTCTTAATATATTACAGGGCACTTCCTGCACTGCTTACAGAAGCAAATTTCCCACTGCTAGTGGGAGTTTTCTCTAAGTAAGGTCACCAGATTTGGTCCCAGGGGAGTAAACTGATCTTCAGGCTTAGCTACCCTGAAAATCTAGCAGAAAGCAAACTAGATATCATTCTTCTTTAAAATTTGCTACTATATTGCATCCTTCTCCAAGGATCATCATCCAAGACAAACTAGGAAACGTTTTGCTGCAATAATCCTTTCAATTAAGGCTCCCATTACAGTGAAACAGCTGCTCACTAGAATACATCTTTGTAATGGAACTATTTATTTCCCAGAAAACATTTCTTTAGTTAAGACAGATGCAATAAACCAGATCCACGGAAGTTGCAGAAATCCAAGCAGTGAGCAAAATATGACCAGCTAAATATCCTTGAACTGAAAAAGGGGTGCTTTTTATGAAGGCACAATTTATTCTTCTGTGTTGACAAAAAAGCCCACTCAATTTAAAGTATGTGTGGCATCTCACTCTCAACATAATGTTGGTGAGTTGCAACTGAAATAGCAGAATAAGCCCTCGCACATAGATCATTAGAAAGAAAAAAGAAAACACTCCAAAAACTTTTGTCTTCTGTCTGATCAGTGATGTTTGTGTGGGCCTTTAAAAGCCCTTTGAAATGTCCCCATTATAAATATTTGATGGACAACCTCTTGCTTACTGTCAGTTAGGTGCTGCTCTTGGCATGCAAAGACAAATGAATCAGCATCTAGTTCCTGCCTCCTGCTCCACACATACATGGTCTCCCCACTCTCAGCCATGTGCAGCCTGCTGAACACTATTTATTTATTTTATGAAAAAGTCTAACTCACATTACTGTCATTCAAATATAAACAGTAGTGACAAAAACCATTATCATGAAAAATTTAATCCAATCTTTGTGAGAGCTTGCAAATGAGCATTTTCCTTGCTGACAATGCAAGCCCTCTAATTGCATATATTTCAGACAATGGAGGTAGCAGGAGGAGGGGACATTCTTCTTCCACCTACCAGCTGACAATGATTTTAAAACCTTCCTTGTCAGTCGTGCCTCTGCTAGTGACCAGTGCTGCAAACACCAGGGAAATTAAGAGAAGCACCTTCCAGTCAGATGATGGACAGATGTGCCCTAGAGGCACTAAGAACCAGGATTATTCCTACAGTTGGGTTTGATGATCTTAAATGTTTGTTCAAACCTAAATGATTCCATGACAACAGCAGCTCCATATTCCTATCTTCAGGAATGAGTTCCAAATCCAGCATTTGCTGGATGACAAGTCCTTAGGCTGAGTGGAGTACCACATCTACACAAGTTACATAGAGATTTGTCTAGATGTGCGTGAAGATACCAGGGCCTGTATCACTGCAGCCCCAAATGATTTCTCAGAATAATCAGAAATACAACTGGTGAACAGTCAAGGTGTTGCTACCTATTTATTCTTTAGATCTTAATCCTTTGAAAAAAAAGCAGTTCAAAGTGTCTACGTGTCACACCCTCCCACTTTTTTGTTCAGCCTTTTAGCAAGGGTAGTTCTGTGCTCATGAAATGAACAAAGTAGTTGGAGCACAGATCAGTCTACTAGGTGACAACAAAAGAGACCTGTTAAATCATACAAATAACAAGTAGACAGGAAGGCAAATGATTTCAAGAGAAGGAAAAAAATACAAGGCTGCACTATTCTTATAGTGGAGATTGTTTCTAAGGCTTACTATGACATGAAAGTACAGCGTTGACCTGCAAAGAATTAACACCCATCTAGATTTCTACTTGAGGATTCTCTAATTCCTGGGGATGCAGACTCTGGATTAAGATCCATTATAGACACAGGAGCATCCACAGGAAGTCAGGCTTAGCTAGGAAATCTGATAAAAGAGGCCTAATATCTACCAATTACTGTGCTCTAAAGGCAGTATTATTTTCTGTCATAAAAAGCTCCTGTCAAAAGTAGATACTTTTCCATGTGTGAGGATGAAATTCATAGTAAAAACAAATAAAATCCATGCTGAGCACTTAACTTGAGGAGCAAATCTCTTGCTGACAAGCACCTACTTGAAGTAAGGTCAAATGTGGGGGGAAAACACAGAAGAAAAATAAATTACATATAAATTTTAAAAAAATAATGTCTACCTCAGTGGACAAATTTCTGGTACTACCAGAGAATAATTCATAGCAAAAAGCTGGTGCCAAGACACTGCAATGAAGAGTCAAGCTAATGCCATCACCTGCCTTGCTGTCTAATACAGTCCAAGGCTCACTTCTTAGTGCTTCTTCAGATATCATCTGGTGTAGTAGATTCAGGATGTGACTCACTGCAGCGTGACTGCCTTCAAACAAGGCAATAGAAGTGAAGTGGATGGGAGCAGCTGCACTGCTTTTGAAAAACTACACTGATTTTATTGGAATTCCTCTCACCTCCAGGTCCGCCATAATAAAAAAACATACCTAATAGTTTACTGGCTTTTGGTATCCTTCCTGTATGAAAGCATGATAAAACTTGATTGTTTAACATACATGAGTATGAGAGATGAGAACAGGGAGGCCCAAAATGTGTATTTTATATTGTTCTTACTCTTTCATTTTCCAAATCCAAGCATAATCCTCTAAGACAATATACAGTTCTTCTGACTGTTAACTCTTGAAAACAGTTCTGATGACCACAGTAATGCTCCCAATCTTCCAACATTGTCCATCTCCTTAACCAAACCACCAGATACTTTCAAGCCAGCAACTGTTAATTCAGCCTAATGAAAAATAAACCAAATAACCCTCCTGAAACTACTCAAAACACAAACAGAAAACCTCAACAAAACATCTGACTCTTACTGTTTATATACAAGTTTCCTGGCGATGTTGGGCAGGTGATTTTAGTAATGTGGGTTTAGAGGCATCGGTTGGGTTATTCTACTTCCCATTATCACAGGATATATTCTGGTTCGTAAAAGGATCCTATTCCACTTTGAAGTTAGATGGGTCTTTAGGCTCACTCTGTGCATGAGAAGCCTGAAACTAGAAAACTGTCCCTGGTCACCATGCATACACAGTTTCTAGATGGTGAGCCAGCATCCCCATTCCCAGCAAGTCCTTCTCCTCAAATCCAAATCAGCAATTTCCCTTTGCAGACTGAAAAAGTAGGAAATCTATTTAAAGATATACGAGCTGTGTTGTTTCTTTCTTACTTGTGCACATTAGCATCAGCTTCTTGGGACTCAGTCTGAATTGACCTTACCAAAGTATTATCTATGTTGCTTAGCACACTCCCATTTTAGAACAGATATTTTCATTTAATATCTTTTTTTTTCCTGTAGCCTCAAGATATTTATTTATTCGCCTCTTACAAATATATCCCAAAATTTGAAAAAATACAAGTTCACGGGAGTTCACATCGCAGGAGTTCACAGGCAAGAGAGCATTTCCCCCTATTTTCTGTATTTAAACTAACATTTTCATTCTTCAATTCAGGGTATCACACTCAGGTTTAGGAGGGAGATTATTTAAAACTTCAACATTTAAACTTCTTGGGTCTTACTTCTTCCTCACATATAGGATGTGCCAACCTCTTTCTCAGGTGATGCTTTAGCCTTGATCTCTGTGTTTAATAGCATTGCCCTGATTCAAAACTGAAGCACACAGTCCTGTCTAAAATTTGGGGCATACCCAAATGATATTTAATTCCTACTTCATCCCTACTGTGAGCTATGCTTTTCATTATTTTATATTCATATAGATAAACGCATTTTTATTCCTTGTTTCAGTTTCCTTGGAAGAGATTAACTCAGCTTGACCTCTGGCAAATTCTATTTCATCTGACCACTTCTGACCTCTAAGATTATTCCCCTTTTACTCATTCCTTTCAAACTCTGTTTATTATTAATGTTGTTTGTGGGATTTGTTAGTCAGCAAGTTAGGTCTGAACTTCACCTCTAAAAGCCATCCCCCGCTTAAGAAGGGAATTCTGGAAAGGTTGTTGCATTTTTACTAGAAAATGTCACCACATCCAAATGCTTGAGCTCTTCAGTTGCTATCTAGTTTCCCTAAACTTATGTTGCACTTCAGGTTACGAAAACCTTAAAGATTATTTTCTGTTAATTTTGGATCATAAGAATAGTGATGACTAACTCTCTCTGACGTCCATAGTCCCTCTAAACCCAATTTAAAAATAACATTGACTCTTCACAAGTCAGTAATTGTTTAAGAAATTGTTTGCACTGGGGAAACATCTGGCTGCATGGTTAGTAGGATCATTCATCCTCTAATTTATAGTAGACCATAACAATTGCATGTTGATTTTCTCCTCTAGTATTATCTGAATCCAGCCAAGATCTTACCAACCTCCTACCTTCTTCCTGAAATGTAATTTTGACTTTTAAATGACTCTACTGTAGATGCAGATTCAAAAATATCCCTGCAATTTCTCTCCAATCTGCTTACTGATTGAGAGAACTAAAAAGAAGCTACAGCATTGTAAACATTTTAGATTCTCTTTTAACTCTGTATCACACAACTTTCGACAGAGCTCAATCAAGATGTCTCAGAATCATCACAACAAAACTTTGCTGCCTCAAGGGTTGGTCCAATCCCACTGTAGGGAAAGGTTCCTGGCTTGGATGGAAAGTCATGCTTCCTGTTGTGTGTAATGCATATGAAATTATCAAATTTTGCCAATGAACAACAAAAAAAGGGGGGGGAAAAAAGGCTCATTAAAACAAAAAGATAGAAATGTAACACTTCTCTAACATTTACATACAAAGCATATTAAAAGAAAAAAGGCAATTTAAGACAAAGAAGAGTGAACAGATTCTTGACATTTGGCTGTCCTGGCACACCCACCACCACCCTCTTTCCATTGAAATCTGACTAGTAAGAATTATGATCACAGGTCTACATGACACATTCAATCATATTCTATAGTCTAAGATGCTGTTACTTTTATATGATTTTGTAAAATACATTTTCATAATTTCATTATTTTACTCAATTTAAAAATGTGACATAAGGGCATTCTGAGTTTTAAGTCCTTTCACAACCACAGTAAGCCTACATCAGATCCCAAATTTGAGAATGTGAGCATGTTCAGGAAAGTGCTCTTGTCAGTGCTCAACTTCACATCTGGGTTCTAAATCACATTTTCTGAGCTTGTTTTGCTCAAACTCATGGCAGACATATTTACTTACACTTTAATGGTATTGGATAGAAGGACTGCTAGCTCACAGTAAACTCCCCTAATCTACCATGTTATTTCTAGATTACATTCCCATTTCTGCACTCTTTCACCTTCCAAATACAACAATAATAAAGATTATTTTGCACATCCTTCCTGTAAAGGAAGAAAATTGACTAATTTTCAATTATTTTAAAAAAGAGGAACAGAAAGGACAGCAAGAAAAGTAACCTTCAAAAGCTGTATAAAGTAAAACTGATATTATTAGGCGTTGCATGTAGCTTAATGAACCAGGGGGAAAAAAGCAAGAACACTTTCAAACTTATTGCCAAGAACAAAAGTTCCGTATCTGCACCTCTAAATTACTTCTCTAGGTAATAAATTTGACTTGACCTATACTTTGGGGTAAAAAGGAAATTTGGTTTTGGCTCTAGTTATTTAGTCATGGCTAGAGTTAAATTAAACAATGCTAATTAAACTATGGCACATTCAGCCTGAAGCTGATTATTACCTGGGCAGGAAATAGGCTTAGGATTGACTTGAAACATTAAAATAACTAAAGAGATCACTTTCAGATCAACTAAAAATGACTTTTTTTTCCCTAAAACAAATGTTATTAAATACATAAGGAGAAATATTGCTTTAAAAGAAATTAAATAGCACAAAATCTTAGGCAGCTATAAAGGTGCTCATTTCTACAATGAAAATGGTTTGTGATAGTGTCAGCCTTCCTGAAATAGGCTGTTTCTTGTATAATTTAGGATTTCCACCACTATCCCAGAAACCCCACACCAGTCTCATTCCAAACACCTTATTTCAAAAGCCTCTGAAGAAATTGTGCTCTCTTTACCAAGACTCATTTCCCTTCTCTACATTTGAATCTTTCCAAAGACTCATGTCATTGATAACCACACAAAAGAAAGTCCATATCAATTAGTTAATTGGAAGTTCAAAAAATTTCTATTTATTTTCTCCTCTTGACTTCTATATTCTTGCTTCAGCTCTGATGGCTTTGCTTTGCTTGCAAGTCTTCAATCAACACGCTGCTGATTTTCTGCCATACCTGGATCCAAAAACATTGCCAGCACTCAACTAAAACATGATACTGAAAACGGGAGACACATCCTCTAATCAGCCATTTACTGGGAATCCCTGCTTGCAGTCTAGTCTGTGAAAGTCAAAAAGTGAGCAGCTCAGACACTGGAGTGTCCATTCTTAGAGTGGAATATCCCACTGTGGAACAGCATTACGAGGCAGTGAGAAAGCCACGAGTGTTTGTTATCGCACCCAACTTAAGACAAACACAAGATTATTGTACCCAACACTCTCAGTCCAATGCTTCTTGTGAGTTCACTCTCATTATTTGAAGGAGGCTGTAATTCATGTCCTAAGAAAAGATATTTTTGGTCCTAAATAGTGAGAAAGCATACAGTACCAATAACATAAATGTTCACTTGCTCTTAAGATGCAACAGCATTTCTGAAGGTGGTTAGTGTAAAGGTATTGCTTCATTTTCCCCCTCACATTGCTAAAATTTCCATGAACGAGTACTTCTTATTGGATTTGGTCCACTGATTATAAATAACACACTCCACTCCCAAAAGAATACCTTATAATGTTGGGAGTGCAGAAACCTAGCTGAGATGCAGTGTTTTAAGTTAAAGGATGTTTATGTAGCAGCCTGGCATGTGTCCATAAGAAAACATGTGCCCAATCCAGTAGAAATCCTTTTTGTTATTGCTGAAGAGCATTTTCTAACTTATAAAAATATCTTCATACTGATGTTGGTACAAAGAAACTCAGTGGTTTCAAAGACATTCCAAAGAGTTCTCCCACCCCATTTAATCAGCATTTCTATTACTGCCTGAAGTACTTTCCATTGATCACTTAAGGATAACAGGTAATAATTTTCCAATAAAGGAACAAATCATCTTTGTGGTTATGCAGGTAAAATGTAGGTGAAACTCTTCTCAAAAAATCACAGAAAACTAGATCTAAGTTGACCGAAGAGTACTGTAAATCTACCAAAGAATAGTCAAAACTCAAGTTGTATTCCCCAAAACCATGAAGATTTTTTATTGAAATGTGTTTAAAACATATCCCTTCTCACTGCAACGATTTCATACATTTTAACTTATAATGAGATCAGAATATGACTGGCTCTATGATCTGTCAATGCCCATTCTGGCAGACATAACTGAAAACTCCTTTGAAGAATGAAAATGCAGTGTACAGCTCATCAACATCATTAGAAATAAGGGAACACCTACAGGTTCTGCCTCTTGCAGGGGTGAATAGGGTTTCAATCACACAACTCAGATGCACAAAATGCATCTCTATTTTTGCTGCACTTTCAGATGGTGCAGCCAGGTGGGCAGTTATCCTTAACCTGAAGTACTCTATGATTGGCCCCAACAATAATATACTAATAGTGGGTGATATAAGTGTTGTGAGAAAAAGTCATGAAGTCCAACCACTTGAGCTAAAAACATCTCCTTAGAAAGATGCAATAATAGACTTGTAAGCTTAAGATGCACATTCAGTTGAATTTCTGGTCAAAGCAAGCAACAAAAACCATGTAAACATGTCTGCCCAAAATGAAAATCTATACTTCCAATCTAGCATCTCATTTTGTATGCATATAATTTAGAAAAATAGAATGTTTAAAAGCCCCAAATTAGCTACATTATTTGTGTTTTCCATCAAATACTGTTAATAAGATTGTTGTGTTATGAAAATTATTAGAGCTGGCTTAAATAGAAAAGATCAAAAAGTTTAAGAATCTTTTCTGCAGCTTTGAGACAGAGAAAGACATGTAAGATTGCAAACATCAACATTCTATAATAATAGACATGACAGACTACTCTAATATATGTATTAGTGTATAGATTAGAATGTTATATTTTTCAAGTGTTTCATTCTTTGTTGATAGAGCTTTAAGCATAACATTTGCCACCAACAGTGGCAATGGTTTTAACAGGGATGATGAGAGAGAGGAATTCTGTTAAACTCTCAAAACTGGTGATTTGGTTTCTTTGGTCTGAGTTTTTCAAGTTATTTCTTGGTGCTTTCTGCGTACACACCTTGGGCAGCAGTTCATTCTGTAGCAACATTCAGGAAATTTTGAAAAGCTAAAGATGAAGCTCTGTCAGAGCAGTAATAAAGTACTCTTATCTCTTACTAAAACCCTTTTAATTGATTTTTTTCAGTGCAAGAGTTTACAATTAAGGGGTTAACCATCTTTTTTACTCTTTCATGAGTATCACATAAAAATATTCACTTCAACTTATTTTGTTCAGAATTCGCAATACCTTGGGGCATAGATGAGGTCTAAAATTATTTATCTAAATTAAGATATTTGCATCCACTGGAGGCTTAAATGGTCAATTCTGAGGACTATCATAAGGACTCATCTTCTGTTCAATAAATATATGGGTTTCCCAATTCCTGCCTTGAACATCTAAATCAAATGTCTCAAGTCAGATGCATAAAGTTAGTGTGAAACTCAAAAACCAAGTGCAGATGAGTGTAAAAAGACTGCTAGTAAAACAGATGCATTGTAGAATTGATGAGTGCACACAGGGGCATTGTTCTCATACGAAACTCAAAATAAAGTTCATATAACTTTTTCCCATAGTCACTTGGATCAATTCTCTCCTGAAAACCCTTCAGCTATACCTGGTGATCCAATTTTGTTACTGCAACCCTTCTGCATCAAGAATCTGCAATCCTGTGCAGATTATTGCAAATCACAAACCCTTGAATATCTGCAAAACAAATTCCACTGTTCCATTTTTTTGCCATGGTTTCAGTTCAGAATAATGCTCAATTAACAATTTTTTGGATTATATTTCATCATTTTATCAATCTATGCATTTTTAAAACATTTTTACTGATCTGAGTGCTCTACCAAGTTAATTTATCCAACAGAGATACAAGTTTTGTTGATAGAGCAGTGTATTAATTCAGAAGCAAACCTATTCTTTTTGCCATTAACATAAGTAGACTGAACAAAGCCCAGTCCATGTTTGAAATTAACTGATTTCCTCCCTCGTTTTTTTCTTCAATTTACATCATGACTGGCTACAGAGTCTTATTAATCAAAAAATATAAAATTGAATAAAAGTTAAATAAAACCTATCTAAAAGTAAACTTACATCTCTTACTGGGGAAAAAAAAGGACACATAAAACAGGTATGTAGTACACTTAAATGAGCCATTGGCCCAAGGCAGGACCAATCTATGTGGTCATGTTTTATTATTTCTATGAAATCATCAAGTACAAGCCTTTATTAAGGAAGACATAACTGCAACAGACACTAGACACAAAGGAAAAAAAATATCACTAACCAACTAAAACAAAACTCACAATCAAAGAAGTTAGAAACTAGGCTGTTGCACAATCTACTGTGTATTTGTCATCTCAGAGAAATAGTAACAAATCAGTCCCTGATTTTAGAGATCGTTCATATACAAAAATTACTGCTGAAATCACAGAGCTTCACTATGTAGGCAAAGAAGTAAATGCCTCAACTGTTCCCATTAACAATCCTTGAAAAATTGGTCAAGTTTTAAGTTACTCCTGTAGACAAGAAGTTATTTACAATTAATGTTTTTCACACAGTTGTCTCTGCCTATGTTCCACAGGTTAGTTTTAAGATGCTGACAGGTAAAATACCAAACTCTTTTGAAGTATAGCTGATAAATCCTTCAGTTAGAATTGAGACTAATACATGGAACGTAGGCAAAGACACTGCAGTGACTTATACCTTCATGTTTGAGGATTAATATTACTTTATCTTAGTAATTAACCTTTTTAAGAAGATTAAATGTTTAAGGGGGAAAGAAGGAAAAAAAATTACTCATTAATCTTTAAACACTTTATGAACTGTTTGAGCAAGTATAATAGTTTTTCTCCAGTGTTTCTAACCTTTTAAGTTTCTGCCAAAATTTAAATTAATCTAGACTGAAATCATCCATTTCAGATTAATTTCTTATTCTATATCCTGTAAAACCCTTAAGTTTCATAGAGAGAAGCTTCATAAGTTCAGTAACGATAAAGTGCATGGGAAAACAGATGAAAGTGCAAGAGATAGAAATGTTGGTCAGAGATTTTGACTGAAGAGCTGAGTGTGCCAGGAGATAAGGAAAGAAAAGATTAGTGGAAATCTAGAAAGTTCATAAGAACAAAAAAATTTAATCTAAAGAACCAGAATTTCTGGAAAAAATATTATCTGAGTGACAGAAATATTAGGGGAAAAATACAAGTACATAAGCTATATTTGGTTTCCTTTTTTTTTTAGTCAAGTTTAACTTATTTATTTTTACTCTGATTTACTGGTGGTTTGGCTGGTTTTAGCTAAAATATTTAAATATTTCCTCTTTCTTTTCCATCTTCTGGGCACAAAAAAAGCCCTGAAACAACAACCCCAAAGATTTCTAGAAAAATACACCTACACACACACAATTTAGAAATGTGACAGGGACAGTGGAAAAAATGGGTACACTCCAAAATACTAAATTTATATAAGAAATCAATTCAGACAAACACATCATAGCATGACATTCAGGTGAAGTGCAATGCAATGTGATACACAATAATGCGGAAACTATCCAAAATCCTAAAAAAGCCTTTTCCTCTGAGAAGTGATTGCTACTATCAGTGATGCAAACTAGATGACTATTAAATCACACAGGAATTAGTCCTAATGAAATAGACTTTTTTATACCCAAAAAAAGGAGAATTTGTATGTCTCTCCACTGTCACTCTTGGAATCTGGAAAACGGCTTCTGTTTATCCTGTCAATCACTTCTCCTGACACACACAGAAGGGGCAGCAAAAGTAAAACACACAAAACCAATAGGGTAGTTGCACATCATCTGACCAGCTGCAAACAAATTCCCAATTAGTGTTTCCCTCTCAATTCATAACTTCAGGACTTTTAAGAGAAACTCTAACACACAGCTGGACATTTACTGATGTTCCATGCTTACACTGTCCTTGTAATATTCCCCTGTAGAAATGAGTGACAGCCTCACCATGAGTGGGATTTCCTACTTCTTATGCTTACTTAATTTATTTTTCAGGCCTGTTTTTCCTGGTTCCACTGGCTGCTGACACAGACAACATAAACTGAGCCTATCCAATGTGTATGGATCCCCATGAAAAGATGGGAACACCTGTATGTCAAAGACAGGCTGGAAGAGCTGGGATTGCTCAGCCTGGAGAAGAGAGGGCTCCAAGAATTCATTGCAGCCTTCCAGTACTTTAAGGAGGTTTATAAAATGAGGGGTAGGGACTTTTTATGCAGGTAGATAGTGACAGGACAACAGGCAATGGTTTTAAACTCAAAGAGGGCAAATTTTGATGAGATATTAGGAAGAAGTTATTTACTCAGAAGGTGGTGAAACACTGAAACAGGGTGTCCAGAGAAGTTGTGGATATCCTATCCCTGGAAGTGTTCAAGGCCAGGCTGAATGGGGCCCTGAGCAACCTAATCTAGTGAGTGGCATCCCTGTCCATGGAACCAGATGAACTTTAAGGTCCCTTCCAACCCTAAGCGTTCTATGATTCTATACCAGTCAAAGCTTTATAATTTAAAATATATAAAAAATCATGCATGCCTATTCCCCCATTACAGGGGAATGTAAATACCCCTTTCAGAAATATTACATTCTTGCTGTAGACAAGGCAGAATGGCACACCTCTGTTTATGACACATAAATGCTTGAATGCCTGATGCAGTTATTTGTCATCTCTAACAGCAAGCCCTTCGAGTTATTTTTGCTAAGTCAGTGGTATAATGCCAGGATGACAGTTGTTTAAATAAGTACATAAAATACAATTGAATGAAAAATCTGACATCAAATTTAATTCTTATAATTAACTACCAATTCAGACCTGGAGCACAATCTATGACAGGATAGCTTTGTGAGGGTTCTGAAAACCCATTTTTCACCCAGACCACATCAGTATTCAGGAGGAAACAATGCCATAGAAAGGAATGCCCAGTAGGGCTATCAGATAACCCTGATGCAATTTGGGGCAAGCATGGTTGGAAGTCCTTGGGCACCAAAGCCAGCATATTGTGAAACTACATCATGAGGGAATTTACAGTATGTATTACAAGTCAGATCACTTCAGGAGGGGGAAATGCTCAGGGCTTCACCTTCTACTACACCAAAGCTTTTTGCATGTAACTCTGTACACCATAGACTTTGAAGAATAAAGCAATGAACTTCTTACCTTGCATCGTTGCTTTTGTGGGTTCTGAAAACAGAGGAATGAGCAGGAGGTAGATGAGGTAGACAAAGGAGAGCCCATTGTAACGGAAAGCACAGGCTGCAATGAGAGAAAAGAAAAACAACATATTGTTTAATTGGCCTGATTAAATCAAACTCAATGGCACAAACCATTTCCCACTTTATGATTTACCTTGTCAATTTTGACCACTTATTTAGACGATTTTTTTCACAGGTATTTAAGTTTATGCTTAAAATAAAGATCAGAATCAATGTCTGGGACAGGTTGGAAGGAATTAAAAGTGGGTCATCTGGCCCAACCTCCCTGCTCAAGCAGGGTCATCCCAGAGCATATTGCACAGGATTGCTTCAAGATGGTTTTTGAGCATCTCCAGTAAGGGAGACTTGTATCAATGAAATCTTCTCAGCTATATCCAAAACAATTTGGTTTTGAGTACATCTTTAGCCCTACCAGAAACATGTATTCCAAAAGAAAAGAAGTTTCTCCAGACACCACTTCTGGAAATTTCACAGAAATAATAGTGGGAATGAGCAAAAAAGTTGTGCGTAAATTGATCCTCATGCTCATCACATCTATCTACTTTAATTATAACACAAAACTGCAAGGCTCTTCATTAGCAAATTCATACAATAGCTACAATTTTTGTTTCCCAAACTAGTCTATGTTTTGAATAACTGATTTGATTTCCTTAATAGCCTTGATAGAAAACTCTGGATATACACTCCACATTTGCAGGTTGGCCAAGAAGCATGTGAAATGCATGAGTGCCTAGCAAGAGGGAAGGATAAGAAGCATCTATTCTCTATTTCTGAATGGATATGATTCCACCATCAGCCTTAAAAAAAAAAAAATCTTTCAAGGACTACAAAATCCACCAACGCTTGATAGAGGGTTTTTTCTGAGTGAAATCCAGAATCCTTAGGAGTAGCTTCTCATTTTTCTGTAAGAATTGCTCTCATCACTTGCCAAACTTTCCTTATAGCCACAACCTTTAAAGGCCAACTGAAGACTTACACCTACATTTGTAACTATAAAAAACCTTCAGGATAGAGTAAATAGGACCTATCCCACAGGGAATTCTGCAAGCAATTATCAGAGCTCTGATGTCAATGTACTTGAGAAGAGGGAGGCAGCTCTGCTATTATGCACCTACTCTCAGGGTCCTCTACAGAGGAGCACAGGATGTACAATGGCCATTAGTGGCCTTCTTGGAAAGAATGGCAAAGAGGACACTTCTGATAGCAGGACAAATCCATAAATCAACTTTTTGGTTTCTTTGGGGTTTTTTTCAAGTTTAATTTCAGGGTGGGAACAAGTTCTGTGGCATTCACAAGAAGAGGTACAATAGAGGTTTAAGGCTGTTCTGTGGCCCAAAGCCTTTCCCATTTCAATGGGAAGGACCAATGTGCTCAGTCATTCTGGTAGCAGAACAATTATATTAGCAGGTAATACTATCATCCAGTTATTTTTGGGATTGTGTTAATCAGATTTTAATAGTGTTAAATAGTGTTTACTTATTTTCAGTGCAATATTATGCTCATTTTCTTCCTTCTTGAGGACTGAGCTTGCTGCACTTCTTGTAGAGCACCTAGCACTCAGTTTCTCAGTACAAAGACAGGAACAGCAGCTGTGTGCTTTAAATGTCTTCCTTCATTAGCTGGAAGTCACTGAATGCCTTGCTAACAAGTCTGTGTCAAATATTTAGAACCTCTATTTATATCAAAGCCTCCTCCAGCAACCTTGGCTAGACACTGCCTGGAAAACCTGTATTTATTTAAGCAGTTGCAAGAGCTCTATTTCTAGCAATAATTCTTAGAATTATGAATTAAACCCTCCAAAACCTATCTGCAACATTTTTACTATTCCCTACTGCAATTATTCCAATATATTTTACTTTGTGTTTATCTCCACTCATCTAGTATAGGTGCCTGGAGAGATGAGTGCCTTATCAAGCTAAGGTGCAGGGTAAATGACTGAATATAATTTTAGCAAGATAAAAGATTAGGAAACAGCAGCTGCTTTCATATATTCACACAGCACTACATCATTAGTTTGTTAAACATACATATTCCTCTGTTCTGACACTCAAAACTATCTAGAAAAAGTTGCAGAGCATAAGATCAGCTTCAGTTTGTCACTGATACAACTACAAAGGACCCAAAAAAAGCAAATGAACCCTCCCTCTACACTCCCTCTGCTATTCACAAAGGTCTTCTGTAAAAGTAGCTGTACACAGATGTTCAAAACAATGGAAAGTCCCATTTAAGATCAATGGAATCCCATCAACCAAAAAGCACCTATAAAGATGATTTTCTTGGCAAACCAGGTGGCATAGAAATTTCTGGGTATTTTGGATACATAGGCCAGTTTGCAGTATCAAAATTAAAGTAATGTTAGCATTTTAGGCTTGTTACTGCTTCTCAAAATTGTCTAATCGATTCGCAAAATTTTAGATGACTTTTTCTTGAACTATATTTACCTCAAAATTTACTGCTTTCTATTCCTAGAGCTGTGTACTCAAAAGCTTTTTTTTTTCTCCTCTACTGCTACATAAACAGGACTGTTAACAGTGATTACATTACCATTCAAACCTTCCCTTATGTATTGTTTTCATGTAAAGCATCCAGAAAACCCTTTAGTTTCTTAGCTCTAAAAGGATGGGCTTGTTTCCACAGCAAATATTGAACAAAAAAGCTTAAACTGGAAAATACACCATACATGCAAAGTCCATCCAAATTTTCTGCTCTTCAGGCCTCATTTTAAACCAGGTCTCACCATGTTTTCTAACAGTCTCTATTAACAGAACTTCAGAGGAGTGATTTTCACCCCTGAAGTTTCTGCTGTTGTTCACAGCCCAATAATAACAATAATACATAATTGTGAAAAGACATAAAAGCCGAGCTATTAATACACAGAATTAGAAGCAAATTATCTTTTATTTTGTATTACCTTACGTACTTTAAAGCATCTTCCCTTAGACAGGAAGAAAAGAGCATTTTATGACACATAAGACTGACTTCTCTATTCATAAGTGACTATTTTAAATATTTCAGTTTCAATGTATAGAGAATAAAAGGTGATGTACAAACCTTTAATAATTTTTATTATCTTTCGCAGCAGTGGACAGATTGATTTCCAGCTAAAAAAATTTGATTCATTCTTAAGACAGATACGTACAGTGTGTGTCATACAAAATTAAAAAGTAATCTCAAAAAATGCACCAGAAAAATCATATATCACATGATAACCTTGTCCTTCTAGAATTTATTTTTCATTGTTTTATGCTAGCTAGAGTAGAAGGCCTCTGAAGAAGTTTAATACTGCTTCACAGACACATCAGATTTCTACATGCAGAATTCTAACAGCTGTTACATATTATTATTGTATATTTATACCAACCGTTTTCTTTCCTCCATTTAAAGAGAATAATTTGTATAGGATTGGTGGTTTACCTGTTATATTAAAAAATACTGGAGAGCGAAGTGAGGGGCAATAAAGAATTTCACAATAAGCTTAAACTGGCAAAGAAGATGAAAAAAAACCAGTCTCATAAACAATGTGTTTATTTTTATTCTACAAAAATTTTAAGAGTACTTAATTCAGAAGTGGAAACTGTGTGTTCAAAAAAAATAGCCTTCAAGAGTGCAGGCATAGTACCAAAGGGCTACTGACTCCTCATTTGTAAACTAGAATTCTGTCAAAAGCCACAAGAACAGAAAACAAGAAGTAAGGTGAAGACAAGAAGGAACGTGAAGACAGAATTAGCCATCCACTTACTATTTCTGAATTTACTTTAAGTAAAAAAGCACTGTCATTAATGTTAACAGAATAATGTATTGCTTGTTACACCCTTTTCTGTTCAAGAAATATGTAAAAACATCTCTTCCACATATTTCACATATTTCTACTGTAGGTTAGAGAATATTATATATCCTTCTGAGCGTTATCCTATCCAGACTCTTGTGTGCTTCAGCATGAGAAGAAATTAATTCAGCCAACTGCAATGAAGTGATGTGCCTTCTACCTTCAGGAAGATAGTGCATGGTGTTTGCATCCTGTTTTAACAACTTTGCAGCTGAGAGATTGTTAAGAAAGCTATGTAATTATATTCTTTAAAAGTAGCACCTCTAGACTAAAATTTGGTCTAACTTTCATGCTGATTTTTCTAGTAACATGACAGAAAATACATTGAGTGAAAATATTAACTGGAAAAAGTGCTGCTGAAAAAAATGTCTAACCCTGAGCAGGCAAGGGTTGTTGGCTAAAAGACAGAGGTGATGCTGTTCACTCATTCTTATACCCAGCTGATCTGAAAGAAGAGACCAAAACACAAAAGAGAAAAGGAATCAGCAGCTGAATGGTCTTTGAAACATCTCAGTCTCCAGGAGGTCAAGTGCCCAACTCTCTAAGCTAGGACAACTCAGCTCCAGATTCATCTCTGTAATGCTGTAGTTTTTCTTAGTTATCCTATGGTTGATATCTGTTATTTCCTCATTATTCTGAGGAAATCCCCAATTACCATGCAATTCAGATGACTAAAACAGGCTATAGATGACAGCCTTTGGTACCAGGTATAAGAAGTGAATGAGATGCTGGTACAACCCCCAGATGAAAAGCTTCTGGTCCAAAAGCTCAGCTTAAGAAGTCAAATGCTGAAGCAAATCTATCTCCTCCTCCAAACCAAGATGTTCTACATGACAGTCCATGAACGTGTGTCATGAGTGCTCAACTCTTCCAGGAAGATATACAGTTAAGACTCCCCTTATCAATAAGGCTGTCTTAATGTTACAATTATTTAGGCCTTTCCACTTGTGCTGTGCTCCAGTAAGACACTTATCATCAAGTTCCCACATTCTTTTGAATATTCTAAATTAGGGAAGTTCGGGGGGCTTTTTGTTGATTGGGATTTTTACCCCTAATCATCTTACTGGACAGCTGCCCAACCAAGGCAAGTAGGTCCAGCATTAGGCCATATGGACTCAGTCTTCTGTGAGAGACTGAAATATTATTTATGGTTTAAACATCTTCACTGCCTATGATAGCAAAACTGCACAAAAGCTGCAGAGAAAACCACCAAAAACCTGAATGGAGCCCTACACTGCTCCTTGATGGGTTATATGAACTATAAAAGAGACTGGTAAAGCAAGCAGATGTTAAAACAGGTAAGGCAATTGAAATTCTACAGAATAAGAACTACTGGAAATATTTTTTCCCAAGGAAAAGGAATTAATAAAAAAAAAATTCAAAACAAACCACCAACAAAATCCCTACCTCCATTAGCCAGACAGATTAGTACTTCCAACAATGCGATAGAGAGGAGGTCAAAACTGGTGAGACAAGTCTAGTTTGCTTCCATTCTGCATAAAGCCCTTATGTATACAGCTCTTCAATTTCTGGTAACACTCCCTCTTGGTATCAACCAGCAAATGTGAAAAGAAATGGAACAAGAATTTTTTCTCCTTTTCCTAAAGATTCATGCGTGCATTCTTTAACCAAAACTCACACATGTGCATAGTAGCAATATAGTAAAATAGCAGCAAACTGCCCTCCAGTATTTCCTTACAGTTCCTGCCTCCAGAGGAAGAGGTGTCCTTGAGAAGAATGCCCACCTAATCTCACATTGAAACAGACCCAGAGTGGTGTACATGGCTTGCTCTGTTGTCTATGAGAACTGTCTTACAAATTATTGTAGTAAAAAGTGAAACTCATTCACTGTTGGCAGGATAAAATGACCCAGTATTAAATACCTACAGATCTGAATCTCCCAGAAAGATGATCAACCAGTTGCTTCCATCTCCACTATAATTTTATGAGCCAATAACTGTTAAGGTACAAAGCGGGAGGCAACCTCACATTCCCTTTTTAACTCAGAATCACTAGTGCAAATCTTGTTTCTGAGGATTTCTCACTTTTAGCTGACATAGCCGCTACTAACCAAATGCAAAAATTTAAAAAACCCAAGAAGATTAAAAATTAAGTTCACTTGATCAGAAATACACATTACCATTCCTGAAAAAGAAAGGCTACTTTTATAAGTTGCTATTTTTCATATCTTCTAACACTTCGTATTTCAAATTTCTGTTTCAGAAATACAAAATTTTTTCAGAACTTTTTCCTCCAAGACTCTTTACAATAACAACAAAATAACCCTTCCACACATTGCAAAATTAGTTTATGCCATAAACAACCTATTTTAAAGAATAAAAATATCAGTGATAGTGACTGAAAATACTCCTGTTTAAAAACTGTACCTTCTCATAATGACAAGTATCTGATAGGCAGAGTGCCCAGGGAACTTTAGCTCACAGAGATTTATTTTATTTTTTCTTATAGGAATTCAGCAGAATGGATTAACTTCTGGCATAGTTTTGGTCTCACTTCTGAATAATTGCACTTAAAAATAACACTTGTGACAGACGAGACTGGAGTGATACACTGCTATGAAAGACAGTTAAGTGAAGTGCATGTAATCTTACCATCCCTTTAGAGCAAAATAATGGTCATAGCCTCTGGTGTGCACTGCAGCAATGTGTCTGCTCAGGGCAAGTTCCCTCCTGCATCAGATGATACACCCTCCACATCCAACAGCTCTGCTGATAATGCTGTGCTAACACACACCACTCCCCACCCTGCTCCTGAACCAACATTTCAACACAGGGCTGCTCTGTGTGCTACACCCAGAGAGAAAACTTTCGTTTTTTGGGGAAAAAAAAACACAAAAGCAAAAAAAAAACAAACAAAAAACAACAACAACAACAAAAAACAACCAAAAAGAAACAGAAAAACAAAAAAAACCAAACCAAACAAAAAAAAAAAGAAAAAAACAAGCAAGCAAAAAAAACCCACTTTGATAAACAAATAAATAGGATGATTTTGGTTCACGTCAACACTTCTACAATTACATTTTTTCACCTCTCAGCATTCATCAGAAGAGATAAATGCTGGACGGACAGTGAACAGTTTTGTAAAGGCTTGGGGACTTTTTCTCCTTTGATTTTTCTCACCTTTCCTCTATTTCTCCAGGCAGCAGTTTTAGTAAGGTCTCTCTCCATCAGAAATCATTTGGAACAGATTTTAATTTTGTGGCAAATACTGCCTGGGAATCAGAGGGAGGAGAAGACAAAACACCTTGTTCATTGCTTTCTTTCAGCGCTTAGGAACAGGAGCAGTGTTTCCCAGTTGTATTTGACAGTAAGAAAATGAACAAAAGATCTCAAATGTAACCATTCCACAATCATCATCTTACTTAGAATAAGGTATTTCAAAGCCATATCCGCTTTCACAAGTAAACCTATGTCAATATGTTTTACTGCCATGACTAAGTACACAAATATCTCCAAATTAAAAAACATGATGAACATCATCAGTAATTTTTCCCGTTAGAAAGATCAACTTCACACTGTAACTCATTTCAATTTCAGTGCCAACGGAAACTAAATTCATTTATTGTTCCAGAAAGTGGAAAGAGATATCTTCTTATTCCTCCACTGAGGGGGCTGCCTGCAGAAGGGACACTGCATTCTCACCCTTGCTTCAGCAACAGCTCTTCTGACTCCAAACTCCTCTCTCTAGGAAAGTAACTGGGAGCTAAAGAAATAACTCTGCTCCTCACTCATTTTCATGGGATGAGAAAAGCATGTTCCTGTTTCCCTGGACATCTGGAGACAGTAGTCTGGTTCTGCTGTTACAGTTGCACAACCCTGTCAAGACTCAGACTAAAAATAACAGCAAACTCAGAACACAGATGACAATCAAATGTCACACAGTGCTACTGCTAAACACAACATCAACCAGGGACAGATGTGGAGAGAGTGGGGTAACAGAGAGACCTCCATGAGCAGAAGGGGGCTAAAACCTTCATTTACAGCTGCTAAGAAGCTACAGACACTCGGAAAGCTACCCAGTCAGATGTTTCCAGCAGCTACAAGTGTGAGTTTCAGCATATATTACCATTCCCCCACCACCATTCACACTCATTGTCTTTTAAAACAGACAAATCATCATAAGTCAATTGACATAAGATGGAGAAAGAACCAAGTAATTTTTTTCAGTCTGTTGCTTACACTGACATCAGTCCTAAAAAACCCTGAGTCGGATGAAGGACATGTTTAAAAACTAACCCAGATAAACACCTCTGAGAAACAAAAACATGATTAAACACCAGAGAGGTGTTAACACTGAAAAATATGAATGTCATTAGTGAAGTTACAAATATGAATGCAGAGTTTGAAACTCTGCCATTATTTATTCCAGTAGAGGAAAGGATAGATAAACTTCCTTCCTTGGTCCATCACTGAATATAAAGGACCCAGAGGATTGCAACTGCAAGCTATAAATCTGAATGATAGAGCAGCATTTCAGACAGTGCTACAAAGCCACAGTGTTTACCAAAGGAAACAGAATTTTTAAAAATAGGTAACTCCAGGATATCACCAAGTGCATAAAGGAGATACAAGCTCCTCATTCTTGCCACGTCCATATTCCAAACAGATGTTGCTTGTACAAAATAATAAATCCCTTTTTGTTTGAAGAACTGTGCATTTCTCTCTCTCCTTACAAATGCATGAGGCAACTTTCTCTCATTGCAAAGAAGTTTCAACCTACTACAAGAATCTACTTAGGAATGCCATGAATTGTCTTGCAAACTATTTCTCCTAACTCGGAACCAGGAAAGGAACCTGAAGAACTAGAAGAGTCACAGAACCCACGGACATTTTAGGAAGCTGTTTATAATCTGCAAATCTAATTTGATCATGAAGATTGCCTTTTCTGGAGAAGTAGTACTTAAACCCATCTGACTCCCAATGAAATTTCTCATGCACATGGCCACAGACTCTGCAAGAGAGTTCTACTGGGACAGATGTATTTTGCTGTGGGTTTCAAATGCAACACTTACCTAACATTGAATGAAAAACATTGTTCAGAAACCCTACTGTTGGAACAGAACCATGGTCTCGTCCAGTTTTCACATTGCAAAGTAAATAGTTATAATAACTACTCCATATAGCAATTTAGGAAAAAAAGAAGCCTTAGTATTTCAAGTAGTAGCATTCCCCAGAAAGCACAGGGCACATCAGCATCTGTTTCTTCACATCTCATCCAAGAAACTTTCATTACACTCAAGGAGTTGCAATCTATGGCACTCCCTTCAGGTTGCCAAATCTCTTGGACTTGTGGAAGGCCTTCTTCCATGTATTGATTTCTGTTGTACAGCATGTGTAGCAATGTGTTCTTCCCCTGGAATATGTTTTGAAGGAACTCCCCCAGACTTTTGATAAGCTCTCAGCCAAATTTTATGAGCAAGACTGGAAATTCAAAATGATTTAATACCTCTCTCATGTTTATAAAACAAACCATTGTGTCCTTGTCCAAGAATATTAGAATGTGGGAAGTTAAGAAGAAGTCTAACTTGAAGAAAACTTCCCACGCAGTTAGTAATTCTAATCTGTTTATATCTAGGCTCAATATAAAGTCTGACTACATATTTCTTTGGAGTCAAGCCACTGTCCTGAAGACACCAAATAGCATAATGAAGCATCCCAACAGAATAAAAAAATAAAACAGTTATCAGACCAAAAAAATAAAAAAAAAGTAATCTCACCAAGAAAATCAGGGTCCTGGGCTTACCATTACAGAACTTCTAAAGCTCTCAACTCAGTCAACTGCTAAGCAAAAGATTTTTTTTGTTGCTGGGGAAAACAGAGAACAAAAACTTGACATCATTAGGCATGTTCTGAACACAAGGAGATGGGTACGGTAAATTTAAGGGTCTCAACATGAATCTTCATTCAAAAAACATAATGCTATACTTATTTAAGGAAAACCAAAAATTAAAAAAAAGCAAACCAAAAACCCAGCATCTTTTTAATTGAGCAAGATCTCAAATTTGGAAAAATTAGTCCACTGAGAATCTCAGAAGATCTGTTCTTGAGAAAGAGCCAAAGTATACATCCTGGAGGATTAAAACTAAGTGAAGAGCACATTAAATCTGATTTAAACATATCCCGAAAATTTAAGAAATATATAAACACCAAGCTGCCTTTCAAGTTAAAAAAAAATAAATTGTTTTTCTTTGCAATCTCCGTAGGGCAGCCAATGATCCCTTACAGACAAGAGTTTTACATACAGTGAAGATAACAGCAGTAAAGACTTACATAATCCTTGTTACTTTATTTATGAGCATTCCCATTAGTAGAAAATTTTATCTGGTTAATAAAGTATTTTTGTCAGTAAACTGACAAAAATTTATACCATCTGAGAACACAAACATGGATTTCAAAGTGGTCTTTATGAGCAAACTGACCAGAATTAGTCTCAGATGAAGTTTACAGCTCCAGAAAAGTGCTGGAATAAGTAGAATGCGGGGGTTTGTTCAAACACAAGGATTCTCTTCATTAACAGTTAGACCAATGTACAACAGCCAGTCAGTGTGTCAGGAGTATTCTTATTTGTCATGCTTGAAAAATAACTAACTTCATCCCTTGCCACACAGTCTTAAGTGATGGAAGTGAGAATATAAAGCTGCAGAAAGAAAAACAGCAGCTACTATTGAAAGATACCTAACTCAGCAATGATGTTCTGTTAATGTGTTACTGGAAAGTTCATTTACCATAGAGGCAAGAGAAAATTTTCCTAAAAGAAGAAGTAATAACAATAATAATTATAAAAGGGATTTATGGAAATAAATTAGTTGGGGTTTGGTTTGTTGCTTCGGGTTTTTTTTATAGCCCAAAAAAAACAAACATTGTTTTTCAGTTTGAAATCGGGGGAGAATAATGCTGGAAGTGTGAACTTTTTCCTGCTTTATCCATTCATATAAGATTCCCTTCTCTCTCATGATTAGCTAACCACTTCTACAGTAATTCAATACAGCACTATAGCTAATTTTGAATATTCGATGCTTCCATATAATTTTCTTGCTTTTTGTCTCTAAACAATTTTGAGAACTTATTTTTTTTAACATAAAACTCCCAAGTTATTTCATATACAAATACACCCGTTATAAACAAACAATTGCCAAGAGCACCTTCTCAATTCTTTGATCAGAATAAATGCATATTAGCAGCAAAATTCCCAACAACATCTTAATTGGTAGCATAAATAAATTAGGACCCTGTTACCAACATATGCTAAAGCAAGCCGGAGTTAAGTGTGATTACACAACAAGGAACAGATCATGAGCATGACCAGAAAACATTTATCTTCTGTTTAGGGCGTCTACTCATAAAAACAGTGATCCTCAGCATTTTTATTCACAAGAAACAAAAACCGCAAATGACTCCCCTAATAATGTATTAATGTGAATAATCATATTCACATTGTTTTTCTGGTCGACTTCCCCATACTATTTGTGTCACTTTCTGTTTGAATCAGACTGAGTCACAAGTTCTAACTCCATTTATCACAATATGCTGTGCTGCACTGCAGCATCTGAACACCTTTCAGGAAAAAATGAACATGTACCAAATACAATCACACCTTTTGAGAAACTAGAGGTAGTAAAGGGATAAGGATTAGTTCAAGAATGCAGCTCCAGCACAGGAGAGCAAAACTGTTTGCACTCTTCAAGGTAACAGTCTTAATACTCCTTTCCTGCCTCCAAATGTGTTCATTAGCAGCCTTACATGGGATCTTAAAGATGGATAGTCCTGTAGCCATAAATCCCTTTATTCAAATCAAAAAAATTGTGAGAATATATTTACAGGAAATAATAAATCTAATATCAATGCCCCAGAATTTTCAACCATATCTTGTATAAAACCTACGTTTAGTTCTGCATTATGATTAAACACATCAACTTTTGGCACTCAGAAAAAAAAAAGTGCAACATTACACGCATCTGAAAAAATGGCACATTTGCTTTCCTGGGGATCTTGTGTTTTAAACCAGCAGGTTGGTTTAAATTTGAATTGTTGGTATCACTAAAATAATATATTAACTTTTAAGAAAAGATCAATAGATGCAATAAAGTCATGCTTAATGCCAAACCATTGGGTGGTTTTCTTCTTCTAAACTAACAGTTATTGAAATATTTCCCTTCTTACTCTCTTCCCTCAAATTCATACCAATCCATAAGAAACAATGCAAATTTAAAGGATAAAATCTCAACAAACATTATTCAATGACTCAAAACAATCTAATCATTGCCTTCAGTGGCTAATAACACAGAATCTGATGCTTGATACCTGAACTACAAAGAAACACAGGAAACCCAGGAACCTCATCCAAATTAGCACAGTAATATCCTGATCCTACACTCCTTACACAAGCATTTCTGTTCTCTTTCCCAGGACTGTTCCAGGAAGGGCAGATAAATGCACAAACTTTACTCATATCCACAGTCTAGTAGCTGAACTTGCTTTTGCCTTAGACAAAATACACTTCTTGCTCATAAACCACTGTAACCTGATCAACCACAGTGACTCTAACCCGTCATACCAAACTCCTTCTGAAAACTGGAACAACCAGCTACAAACCTGTCCTTTAAAAATATTTTTGCACTGTTCTAAGTGACCCTTAACCAACAATATTAGATGCAAAAAATGTGACCATTTCAAAATGTCTGAGACTACTGTTTTGTTTGTGGGTGTAATTTTCAAAAGCAAATCCATTTTAAATTCAAATTTTTAGGTCAAATCCATTTACCGGCATGTCAAGACAACAGTGTACATGCCATGTTCTCACTCTCTCAACTAGCAGACAAGACACTGGTAAATTGGTCTCTTTTAGCCAAAAGTGCAAGGAATAAAAACAGCAATTCCAGAAGGGGCCAGATACTGAATGGCTTCATCTGAAAATGAGAGCTCTAGTCCAACCTATCCCAAAGAATAAAAAAATGTTATTTTTGTGTCTGGAGACCATTTGAGTCAAGCTTGATAAGAATATTTCTAACCTCTGAAGTGCTTTGTGAACTTCACCCTGCACTGTACAGCCCAACAAGGCTGCTTTTTGTGAATGACAACACAGAGCACAGACAGGAAAGAAACCAATGTGCTTGTCCATACAGAGTTACAGTTTTAACTCCAGATTTAGAAAACACACAAAAGATGTTTGTGATTATGCATGAGACAGGCTACTAATTCAATTTACACATTTTATTAATTTAGCTCATCTCTCCTGCCAAAAATGCAATCACCTTCCAGCAGATGAATATCAACCAGGTAAGCCAAAAGTCATTTATCAACTTTTAGCTAGGAAATATTTGAAGAGCTTAAAAAAAGGCAAGTACTAAAATGCAGATTGGAACCAGCATGAATGGTTTGATTATTACATGGAATCCTGGAGTGGAAAGAGGGGAGCACATCCTGTTTTGAGGTTATAAAAAGTTGGCAATCTGAATCTGACCCCCACCCTTTTTTGTGAGATCTCCACATAATAAATTCGACATTTTAGAAGAAAGCTTCCATTCTCCTCCAGAAATCCTGTGCAAAGGAGTAAAGAAAAGTGGGTCCTCCACTCCATTTTTTTTCAGTCATCCACAGGATTTCCAAAAATAATACCTGCCCAGATGTTGAATCAGACTTTCAGTTTATTTGCAGGCAGCAGAATCAGTAGATTTGAAATTAGCTTCAGATGCTGTGAGTGAGGAAACATCACTTCCCTCCAAATTCAACATCTGAAAGTTTTTTGCATATTTATGCTTATTTGAAACAAAAAGAAAATTTATAGGCCAAGAATTAATATATGAGCTCTAAATCAATGCCTCTTTCAAGATCAGAACTTCTGGACTCAAAGAAATCCTTAATCACAGTCAAACCTGGCCAATAATTGTACCCAAACATTCCACTTCAGCCACCTGCACTCCTTATTTTACTGAAAAAAACCCAAGAAAGATTAAATAAGCTACACCTGGTACTAAAAATGGCAGACGATGTCAGATACAATAATTAAAAATGCATCTCTAGTTTTAAGTCACTTTTTTCTCAGTTCAGTATTGAGATCTATTCTTGACCCTTCTAATCCCACATTTTTCAGTCAATTAACAAATTTAACCTCAAAATAGGGCAAAAAAGATGGAGCCTGTACCTCTAATGCTTGATTACTGTATTCAAACTCGGATGAGGTGGGAGGGGAACACCAGAATTCCCCTCAAAACAATAACAAGCCTGTCCACCAGATAGGTTTGCCATTTTCCTGCAACATGGGAAAGGTTTGCCTTAGGAAAGTACACTTTGTGGTTCAAACATGCTATTTCTTCTTAGTCAAAGAATATCCAGAGTATGCAAAAATACAATTGCAGCATATTCTCAAATATCTGGACGCTTCTATTAGAAGAACAGTTAATGTCTGGGAAATGAGGATTTAAAATAAACATAGAGCCAAATCCTAAAGCCTTTAACCTGGGCAAACTTCCATTCCCCAAAGTACAACAAAAAGTCAAATTCCTCTCTTTTTGTTAGGTTTATACAGATTTTAATGGATTTAACCACATTTCTTGAATTCAGATCCATTTATCTGAAAGTTAAGACCATCTTCTAGTGAAAACGGAGAAAGAACAAAACATTATTGCAGGATTATTTCAATATGAAGCATCAGGTCTGCTAAGATCATAACACCAGAACAAGGAAAACAATACACTTAAATTGCACTACAATCTTGCCATTATTCCATTGGTCTTGAACTAACCTCTTTGTCCCTACCATTAATCCTCTCAAGAACAACAAAAGAACAAAGATAATTCTCTGGAATTCCAAGAAAGACTAAATTTTTTTTTTTTTTTAAATATCTTAAGTATTGGTCATAACATGTTTCACATGATCCATTTGTCTATAAACCCTGAAAATCACACATGTTAAAATTCTGTTACCAGAAACAGCAACATTTGTGGTTCTATTTGTACTCTTCTGGATACAGAAGACAAGTGGACACTTCTCTCCTTCATTCCCAAGGAGGACTCTGCCCTCAGGCATGGGCCACAAAACACCTCACCAGAAACACTATCATGCAAACTCAGCAAGGCAAGAGGAGGTCATTTTACAGTCTGTGTCTGTATAGCTGAAGGAATAATCAAGGAAACCAGAGTTTGTACTACTGAGAAATCCCATGGGACTTTGAAGATGCATATGACTACTTTTCAAAAAAACTAAAGCAAAAATTTTGGGTGGAGTTTTTTTGGAGGGAGGAGTGTGATGTACAAATGCAGAGGATCAAGGTTATAATAAGCAGAAATCAATTCTGAATGCTGCACTTTAGCTATTCTTGGAACATTCTTTTTTTTCCCCCCCACCATTTGTTTCTGAAACACAAGCAGCAGTAGCACCAAAAACGCAAAACCCAAAGAATCTCCTAATAAAAAGTAAATTTTTTTTTTAAAGTGATATATGTACATATGCCTACACACTCCAGACTAAACCAGCCATCCCCTTTGTCATGGTTTAGCCCCAGTCAGTAGCTAAGCACCACAAAGATGCTCAGTCACCACTCCTCTACCTGGTGAGATAGGGAGAATTCAAAGAAAAGGCAAAAACTGGGGATTGAGACTAGAACAGTTTATTAATAGAAATAAAGTAAAATATAGTAGTGATAATAAAATACGTATATATAATACTTGAAATAAAATAAAACATTATAGCAGCACTAATAATATTAGGAAAATAAGAAAGTAATAAAACTCAAGAAGCACAAGTGATGCACAACAAAGCTGCTCACCACCCACTGATCAGCACCCATCCCATCCCCAAGAGGTGATTGGTGGCTCTCAGCCAGCTCCCCCCAGTTTATAGACTGAACATGACCTTCTATGGCATGGAATATCCCTCTGGATGCTTCAGGACATCTGTCCCACCCACGTTCCCCACCAGTTTCTTTGTTCACCTGGTCACTGGCAGAGCATGAGACACTGAAAATACCTGGGCTTAGAGTAAGCACTGCAACCAAAACATCAGTCTGTTATCAACATCGCTCTCACACTAAATCCAAAACACAGCACTGGATCAGATATTACAAAGAAAACTAACTCTGTCCCAGATGGAAGCAGGACACCCTAGCATATCTAGTCCCTATTGTACAGGGATATTGGCTATCTTAATATCTGGAGATAAAAAGTTGTCTTTTAGCATGTTACAAGTGAAGTTTATTCTTCCAACTCTTCCTTGTGATACCAAGCATGCTGGTTTCCTTTCCACACCTCACAAAAATTCTTATCTTTGCAACATAATTACACATTAACACTACAAATTTTGGGTGGCAAAAAAGTCATCTCCATTGCTAACCATCTTGTTCTACTTTATTCTTACACAACCTCCTGTAGTTCCAAGGCAATCACAGTTACTATTCCTCTCAATTTGTTCTCCAGAAAAATACTGAGCTCAAACCACTGGTTTTCTCTTCACAGAACTACCAAGCAAGCATCATGATCTCATAGTGCTCAACAGAAACTTTTATAAGAATTTCAAGATCCAAAATAAAAAAAAAAAGCACCCTCACAAGAATTCTTTGGAAATATTTATACTGTTTATTCATCAGTACTACATAATACAAACTCGTGACATGGTCTGTGTAATCTTTTCCCATCACATTATTTACACTTAAATCATGTTTTATGCAAGTTGGCATTCAATTAAAGAGACTCCAATAGCCCTGTGTATATATCTCTTGTGCCATCAAGTCTGGATATAGCCACGAAGTTTTGGACTGCAGAAATAGTAACAAAACACTGGAGGTAGTTCACAGAGCATAGTACTGGGGAAAGAAGTTAACTGTCTCTGTCAAGATGAAGAGAGATTAATTGTTTCACTAAGTCAAAGCGGAAGATTCTATAAAAAGACACCTGAAATGCAGAGCACACCACACAGGAAGAGGGAGCACATTACATACTGGATTACTAAGTGAACTGATCTCATCTGAATTGAAAAAATAGGGTTGTGTTTTTTCTCTTCATCAGTAACCCCACACCCAAAACGAATACGAGGTGTGCTACTAATGGACTTAGCACTGTTCAGGATCCTAGTAATTACATTTGGGCAGATTACTAGAAATTCTGTGGCACTCAATGACTTCCCATTTTGTATAAAATCCCCCAGGAACGTGAAAAAGAAAAAGCAAAATCAATTGCTATAGAAAGCTTTACCACTACATCAAGCTTTGGAGCACAACTAGGGCACCCAAATCAATGCTGACTGATGAGGAGTGAGAAACTAAAGCTGAGTAAAGAACCCAGAGGTCCTTTACCCAAAGCAGTCTGCAAAACAGTTGTTGAACTCATCTTAGTGGTGACTTGTTAAGTGAAAAGCAGGTTTATTTTCCAGTTTGTTCAGGTCCCTGAACTTCATTAGAAGCATAAACAAGTGAATATCACTTTGTAGAAGTAGTATCAGCTTTAACAAATTGATACCTCTCCAAAAAACAAGAAATTTGGATGAGAAGATTTCCCAACTAGCTCAGCTAAGGAGAACTTTCTATTTACTAGGGTGATCTTACAGGTCTTCTCTGACTTCTGATTCTGTGTTTAATTAAAAAAGAAATGACATAGCAAATTACCCTAATCCATAGTGAGGAATGTAAATTGTCACACAATGACATATGGTTTAATCCCTGCAGGGTGTGAAAACTCAGTGGCAAAATACCAAATAGCATGAAGTCATAGATATTAAGCAATCAGCTCTTATTTCTTCTAGTTTGGTCCCAAAATAAAACAAAGACAGGAAGGAAAGAAAAGGGCGCACAAAAAAATCTAACTCAATGCAAAAATATTTAAAATATTTTAGAAACAAGGAATGGCTATTATTGCCTTATTGCCTTGCATACAGAAGGTCTGAAAAGAGACTGAAACACTGACAAGTAATACATGAGCCAAAAAATTTAGGGGATGTATTAGGGAAAATTGGGGGATGTTAGTGATACTCTCCTAAAGGAAAAATCACCCCCTTAGTTTGGCATGCATGAAAAGAGCAGTCCTGCTTCCTGACAGGCTGCACACTTCAACTACTCTTGAAAATACATATTTAGAAAACAAACAAGTTTATTTATTTGGAATTCTAGGTTAGAATTCAAATTAAATTTTCAAAGTGAGCATAAGGACAGAGAAATCTCTGAATTCCTGGTTTTCTGTTTAAGGAATTGAAAAGATACAGCAACTCACAAGTTGTAATGCCTAAACATCCCTATGCACAGGGACACAGTTCTCAAACACAGCTTCTGTTTGGGCTCATCTCTAATTTGTATCATTAGTGCAGTGAATGTATGCATCAATACCCATCTGGGATTTATTTTGCTGGATAGAAACATGCTGCTCACAGACACTAACAAGGATTTAGTCTTCAGATCAACATCTGGATCCATCAGTGGACATTAACATAAATAAGAATCCTAATCTGCTTATTAGAATTTAATATCAAATTCTGTCTTGGGCAGAAGTGGCATTAAAATCTTTGATTCATATTACTCCAGACCTTTTTTAATGAAAATACAAGTCCTAAGTACTGTCAGATGCATGCCTCCATATTAGTCTCCTCTAGTATTATTATTCTTTTACAGTACTTCCTGCATTTTCTCCTTCCTCTTATCCCTATGAAGTTTTTCTTAATTAATACTTTTTAAACTAGTGACTGCAGCTCTTCTGCCGTTTTCACCCGCAAAATCTAATGGAGGCACCTTCTACAAATGTAACAATTTCTCTTACAGGCAACTTTTCAGCTTTCCATTTGATTCATCAGTTTCACAGCATCCTCTGCTATCACAACTCTTTGTTTTTCTATACATCATGTATATCACAGATATGATAACTGAATTCAAGTTTTGGCTGATATTTTGAAACAACAAAACCAACCAACCAACAAAAAAAAAAAAAAAAAAAAAAAAAAAACTACTTTCTAATTTCAGCCAGGTCATGCATCACAAACATTCTCACCTTTTGCCTGTAACCTCCTCCACTACTCTTTTTCCACACAAAATGACCAACCCATTGCCTCATTAGCTCTCACACCTCCTGAGTAATGCAAGAGCAGCTCCAGGGCTGGAGCTACATAACAAAACCAAGAGGAAAAAATAATGAACCCGCAGAAGCTCCATGACCTTGGGACACAGGCACACACTGCTACCCTGGTTGCTTCCTGTCACTGGGAAGTCACTGGCACCTTTCATGAGCTCACTAGTCCAGGCTCGCCCTTTTCCATTAACTATTCAACAAATGGGCTTTCTGCTAAATG
Organism: Toxostoma redivivum; assembly: GCA_013397375.1. Lineage (NCBI taxonomy): Eukaryota > Metazoa > Chordata > Aves > Passeriformes > Mimidae > Toxostoma > Toxostoma redivivum. The sequence continues at coordinate 85,194 of VXBI01011460.1, forward strand.
AAAATTCCAGCTACAAAGTCACATGTCAACTGCCTAATGACAAGAAAGCAATAAATTATAAAATGGTGTACAGGGAGAAGACATTTAATCACTCTCTACGCAAAAGCAAGAAGTTTTTAAAGGTATTTTTAACAGAAAAACACAAGGGAGTTTTGTTCATGCCTTAGAAGTTGACAACAATTTACCTCAACCCCTCAAAATAATTCTAATCTCCATCATTCTAACACTCAAAACAAATATATCCAACATACCAATAAATACCACTAACTTCCTTCATTTATGTAAATTGTAATCATTTATATCTAATCCAAACTTGAAATTTATTCTAGACTGCATACTCCTTTACAGCAGAATCATTAAATCATTCAACATCTTCATATATGGCTAAAAAAGATATTCATTAGATTCATTCTTAACGGCTTCATAGGTATGTTGTTACTGCATTAATTAATTTTGAAGTTGATCTAAAATGAGAATCTTCTTCTGGAATTACAAAAAAAAAGTAGGAGTCTTTTTTCTCTTTGTCCAAATTTCTACATGGCTAAAAGAAAGACTTGTACAGACTTAATGCCCAGAATAATATTGTGAAAATCATGATTAGCATATTACAAAAATGAAATACAACCCATCATGTGTTTATTTATGCGATTTCTAATTTGCTGCACAAACAGCTTAAAAGGATGGCCATAAGCAAGACAGGAAATACCAAGAATGTCTACCATCATCCACAAGCATGCTAATGTGAAACAGAATTTTTAAGTTAAATTAATCTGATTTAATCTTGTAGCACCAAAATTTAGCCATATTTGGAAGTCAAAGCAAGACTTTGAAAAAGAATATGAAGATCTGAGACCTATTTCCATATCAATTCCATTTCTACAGGAAACTTTCCAGGACTACCCTGCCTCCTAAAAAACATTAGCACACAGGTGATATGATATTGTGATAATAACACATATTGACTGGGAGAAGTTAAGAAAACCTTCTTAACACTGATATAATCACTTAACATTGATGATAATTTACTTGCGTTTATCTCTAAAATAGGTATGCATGCAAAGTAATTTTTCACACAATGATCAGTACAGCTGAGGCCAAGTATTAAAGCTATTTTTGCGTGAGAATTGCAGTGAAACAGACAACTGTTTCTATTACAGCTTGCCAAACATAAGCTAGGTAACTGAAAGATATTAGGAGACATGAGTCTAACCAAGTTTTTCTTCCTAGTTGCCCAACTATTCCTCAATTCCTGACCTCACTGATCTCCCCTGCAAGAACACCATCCTAAGATTTTAGCTGCTAGAAGGAAAAAAAAAAGTCTAGCAAACTTTTAAACAAAGAATATTAGAAAAAAAGTCAAAATTATTTATTTTCTCTGCTCACTAGTATGAACAAGTAATCCAATTTCAAGCTAGTTTTTCTTTCACAGTACAAGTACCTGCAATTTTTTGGACCAACACTGGACCTCTTCATGGATCATGAAAGCACTTTGTCACCAAACCCACTTATGACAGTGGGACCTTGCTTAATTGTGTGCCAGAGAGACATTTTTCTTGCCCTTCAACCAGCGGTCAGAGAAAGAAGAAAAATTAAATCTTCATCATGGTGCGATGAGAAATAGCCAAACATCATGTTCTTCTCTGACAAAAGTAAATTTGAGGGCATTCAGAAAATGCTCATTGGAAACATCTGTCCCAATGCTATATATCCATCTGCAAATATTTATATCGTACTTTTATGACATTTGTGCTTGCATACAGAAGGTCTGAAAACAGGCTGAAACACTGACAAATAATACACTAGCCAAAATATTTAGGGGATGTATTTCACTCAAAACCTGCATCATAAAATACTTCTCACATGAGTTAAGAATAGCCTCTGGTAACCTGGATGACCTGACTGCAGTATTTTACAAAGATACACTTCTGAACTATACAAGACTCCAATCACTACCTTCTCACTTGGCACATCTAATGTAAAACCTAAACCAATCCTGCTTTTTAAATAATGTCCTCTTCCCTCCTTCTTCCTGCTTTCCCTTCCCCAGACACAAACCTTTTTAGTCCAGCTGTATTGGTATCCATCACCTCCAGGCACTCTGGAAAGGAAACAAGTTAGGAGGCCATGAGAAGGACAGATGGCTACAGATCTGCTAAGCCTTAAAGCCATTATCTGTGGGAAAGTTACACTAGATCCATCACCTCATGTCTCACTTGGAAGAGCTGAGACTGCTATCCCTGCCACTTACACCTCTTTCCCTTGTAAAGAAGGAGGTGTGTGCACAAAGGTTAAATGGTAATTGGCAGAGAAGCACCCTTAAAAAAAGATCACTATGACTGCCTTATGTGTATAAACCTTTCTGAACTCAAGTCTCCTACACTAAAATTAAATACAAGGTGTAGAAGAGCTTGTAGCCTTTATGGAGTTCAGGAAATTCCCAAATTTCCTAAAAATGGTAATATCCCACGGATATGAGCAGCTTGAAGGATACAAGGTAAAAAGGCCTTCCAACATTCTTCCTGCTCAGTAGTAGTGTTAAGAACACTGTCTTCAGCAGTAAAGACTTTATTTTTTTCTTAAACAGGTATCTATGGCCTAACAGTGAATAAACAAGCAGTCACAGCAGGACTACTTTAAAATTTCAGAGAGCTAGAAAGGAAACAGTAAATGCCTTAAAAAAAAAAAAAAAAAATCTATGGAGTCTAAATTCACAGAACAGGAAGATTGCAAGCTTCCCTGAAATCGAGTTTTGCTTGCATCACCCTCCCTCCCCATCTTGTCCCTGCCTTCCCTGGATGCCACAGCTGCTTATGCTTTTCTTTTGCACCCCCCAAGAAAACCTGCTAATTCTATCTAGTGAGGCAGAAGAAGTGGAGCACATCCCTGTGGCCCTCTACTGAGACACATGGAAAGGGAGGGGAAAAAAAAAAAATCTGAATTTCTGTAACAGGATACATGAGAAGCATTAGTTTAAATCAGCTCTCCAATCCCAAAAATCTAAGCTTCTTAGCCAGTACCAACACTTACATAGGTGCACATGCTGCAAATGGCCTTCATCTTCAGTATCTGCACAGCTCATTTGTGGTTTCCAATATTTCAAATACCACATTCAGAGTTAGAAGCTCACCATCAAAAGGGTTCAAATATTACTTTGCGTTAGCATTTTTTTAATGAATATCTAAATAAACCCTGAGAAACCAGATCTGAAAATGTAATATAACAGAAAGCTAGAACTTTAATAAAAACAAGCCATTATTACTGATAAATTATACTGAGTTATGTCAGATGGCTGAAAGACAAACATCAAGATATAAGGATTAATTGTATTTCTCTAAATCTGTATGTTGAGTTAAAAATAAAAGGCTCACTATTATGACTTAAAATCTTCAGCTGCACTAATACATAAAATGAATATGATGCAAAACAGATTTTGAAAAGGATATTAAAAAGAATCAGAACTACATTTCAAATCATTTGATTTCCCATGCTGACTCTTCAAAGGTTTGCAAATTCCAGTATATAAGTCCTTCTCTGTCCAAAACCTACCTTTTTAATATTAGTCATTAACAAACTTCATTGTGGTGTTTTGCTTCAGTGGATATTTTTTAAAAGGTATTTAATAGTTTTTCCATAAAATACTGTAACAGATATTCACCATCAGTCACCTCCATGATACCTGTTTTTTAAAATTAACATTACTTCAATTTCAATGTTTCTTTCTGGTGAATATGACTGTCATAAATATTAATATATTCTCATTAATTCTACAGATCTGCATAAAGTGAAAGGATTTGTAAAATCTCTACTGTATTATGTTCGTGTCTGAAAATGTAACATCCATAGAATGTCTGACAATTATGACATCAGTAATTACTGATATACACAGGAGTCCTACTGGTAGACAATATAATAAATAAAAAGTAATGTGAAAAATAATTAATCAACCTTCCCAAGTGTCATCAATATGTAATTTCAACTAATTAAAGTCCTGTTTCAGATTTGTATACTTCTGTAAACAGGACACAGAAAAGTTCTGCTCAGAAATGCCAGATAGCTTCCCTGAGTTTTCTTAATGCCACAAAGATACACTCTAATATGGATTTATTCCAATTGATACTTAAGATTACAGATGAAAACACCTTATTTTCACTTGCTCACAAAACTGCTTTTATAGTTTAATATTACAGATTATTTGCATGCTAATTATTGTAAATGCTTTGGCCCTCCGCTCCCTGGTTAAACAGGGGATACCTAATTCCTAGGCTTATGTTTTATCTGAAACTACTTTTCACAATTTCACATTCTTTTTGATAGCTTAAGCCTGGAATTAATTCAGTTAGACAAAATAATTGCATTTTTAGTCAATATTTCATGACCTTACATACCTCACTTGAAGCAATTTGCCCAAAGACACAGAATAATGAATCATTCATAACTAACTGCAATATGAAGGAGTAGAAGATCCTCCTTTAGAAGAAATTAAACCTGATCCTCTAATTGACTTGCACTCAAAAGATTTAATGTCAAATGAAAGGTGTACAGAAGAATTAACTTGGGGAGTCAGTGAAGATATAAGGAGGAGGGGGAAGAAGGACTTGAACAATTTTGTTTGCAAAGTTAACCTCTAACCTAACACCTTATGGATAAATCATAAAGCCTCTTCTGTCTTCACTGTACTGATGCCAGGAACCTTGAAAATCCTGCAGCTGCCAGGCAAGGGCCGCCCCCTCACTTCAACACCCTCTTGCTTCCAGAGGATGGGATGGTGAGCCATTTTGGGAAGAAGGAGCCTGTGAACTGCAATAGCCCTTGCTATCAAATTATCACTGTCTATTAGGAATGTGTTATTGATAGACTGTAAAACAGCTGAAGCCCAGGCCATTTTCTTGTTCTGTAATGCAGCAAACACATCATTTCAGTCACAACAAGTGGAGCCTGCTTGTAATTAAACTAACATCTGTTGATACTTAATCCACTTACTCAACTTCTAATACAGGCAAGATTTTTGCATTAATCTCTTATCCATAAGGGTTCTTCTTTGACCTGTGCTTTGGCACTAGCAAAGTCAATGTTGACTAATTTTGACTATAACCTTAAGCCCCTGTGCTTTGGAAATAAACTTCTAATTTTGTATCATTTTTAAACTAGAAAATGAGAATCCCAGGGCAAAAGTTAGTCCTGTAAAGATTCATTTGTGGTCCTATTTCTAATATAAATATTATATGCTTCATTTTGTCTTCCCAAGCCACATTTCCTGACTTCCAGGACTCATAAAAAGCAGGGAAATTCAAATTGATAACAATTTATATATTGGGTGTGTACTCTGTTGCACATTAGCACATTTTTTGCAAATAGGGCAGGTGGAAGGAGATAAGAAATGTTCTACGTGAATTTTCACAAATTTTAACTTCATTTCTGATAACAGGAGTTCTCTCCTTAGCAGCTTCCTTACTATAAAAGTTTGCCAGATGACCTTTGCCAGTATGTTTACAGTCTAAAACTGTTTCTATTTTGGATTTTTGGGGCCTCTTTGGTATCATGGTTAGAAGCTAGGTAAAATGAGACAAGACAATCACAACAGTTTAGGTAATCAGCCTGTGATGCACAAATCCTCCTACAGGACAGAATCCACCACATCAAGAATTGTCAAAATACTAACTCAGGATCAATAAAGATTTTTGTAAAACAATCAAAAGATTTCTGAAAAGCTAGGGCAGTAGCAAAACTCATAGCTCAAAGGACATTATCCTCAGTATCCTGAACCTATTCCTGAATTGCAATAAATAGAAGGTAACAGTCCATTATAACCACTAATAGGATTATACACATCAGAAACCATGAAAAAGTATTTTGCAAATGAAGGAAGGCTAAAAAAAAAAAAATACACTGTGCAGTAAAGTGGGAAGACCTTTACATGCCCCACTTTTACACGTAAAAGAAAAGTGAAAATTTAATTGCTTTTCTTTTTACCATTTCTTTTTAATTGCCTTCATTGCATCATGCAGTATAAGGATTACATCACAGGCCCACAGGGAACTGTGTAAACAGGTGGGAAGTAGTTTGGAAAAGTCACTAGATTACCTGCACCTGAAAATTATGCTCTGAAAATAAACAGATGGCAATCCAGCTGTGCACTGCTGCCTCCTCCATACCCACCCTCAGGTGCTCTGGTAAGGTATCCACTGAATGTTCTGCATCTCTAAGAAAAGAGCTGAAAATACTGAGAAATTTTCTAAGACTGGAAAATATGTTTAAGTGTGCCACATGAATATCAAGTTCATATGGTCTTAAAATACGCATAGTAAAAAAAGGGATTTAAATAATTGAGATGAATTTTTAGTCTTGTTGCAAATATCCATGGAAATTTAAGCCCAAACTAACATAAATTCTGGTTTAGCAATGCACTAGTTAAGAAAGTCTGCATTCAGTAGCTTTCAATTAAGGGAAGAGGGATTTAGAAAGCCTTATTTAATAGTTCTGCTCTGTAAATATGATAGAACAGACCAACTCTTGTTTAAGAAAGTAAAGTCTTGAAAAAATAATTCCAATGTTTTGACCTTTTCTTTTAAATGTATCTCCAATCTCCTTTTTTCTGTGAAAGAAGCATATAAAATTATATTAATGTAATAAGGACTCACTTTCTGTATAGGTACCCAACCAGATAAACAGATTGGACAGAAATAACACTGAAAACATGGAAGAAGAAAAAAAACAACTTTCTATTTTTTCACCATGCACCAAAGAAAGCAAGTAAAAGAAAAATATCATCAATACTGTAAAATCTTAGGAAGAAAGTATTTTAGAATACTTAACTTCATATATTAGCATCTCTTCTACTTTAATGCTCTTCATCAAAGGAAAATGGATGGAATGGATTCCTGCCTCCAATGAGACACCTTTGCATTATCTGCACGTACAGAGGGGAACTCAGAAAGGTATTGGGCTTCTCAAGTCAATTTCTGTTTTCCACTCCTGAGCAATAATCAATAACCTGAAGCTAATGCCAAACACAATCAAGGTTTGGTGGTCAGCTCTTACCTCTGGCTGTTGAGGCCTGACACGCTATGAAAAGGCACCATGCCCAGCCAAGCAGATCGAAGGGGAGAGCAAATATTTTCACTTGTTCTCTCCACAGCCCTCGTGGTTGACTTTGAAGCAACCATACAATATCCAGAGAGAAATTCATAAGAATATAGATCCTTTATATAAGGACCTTCTATAATAGATAAGAATATAGGTCCCTCAGTCCTTTATTGCAGCAGGGAAACCCTGCCTGCTCTGCACAAAGAGAAATAATTAGTCTGGATGATGACTTTTTTCTCATCAATTTCTTTAAATGTTAATGTGGCTGGAAAGGCATTCTTTTCAGGTGGTTTTCGAATGTAATTCATTCATGCCATCTGTCAGCACCTTCTATTACTTTTAAATGGCAGGGCAAGCTCTCAGCACATCAAGGTGCACAATGTTAGTGCCACCTTTGTTTTGATTACCCCTGGAGGAGATGGGAGCATGCCAGCCACACCATTCAGCAGGTTAGCAATGACAGCGAGTAAACAGCTTGCAATTATGTAACGCACATCTGACAGCCCTACTTGGTGATGCCTTGCTGGTTTCCAGCCACTCTGCAGCATGATAACTTAAGTCTGGTAAAAAGCTCCTCTGGCAAAAAAAGGGGAGACAAGGCTGAATTAACTCAACCGTTAACTACATAAATGGTAAGAAAAAATATCTTCATAGGGCATTAAAGACAAAAAAAGGTACAATAAAATCATGTATATGGGGTCTGGGGGGAAATTTAAGAACATGTTTAACCTGTTTAAACCAAAAGTCTATCCTTGATAGCGGGAGGATTAATGAATAAACTTCATTTAGTAAGAAAAGCTTCTAATCAGTTCATCAATCAGTAAAGGTAGCATAAGAAAATAAGTGCAAATAGATAGGGTAAAGAAAAAATTGTCATCCTTTTGTGGTTTCTATTTAAAAAAATCTTACAAGTAGAGTCTAAGGCAAGAAAAACAGACATGGTATTAGAGGTATTAAAACTCAGGTTTACCAAAACCAGACCCATATAATATGGTTCTTAACCAGTCTAGACAATTGTAGTAAGTCTTTGTTTCTATTTCAGCTTTACTGAAGTAACCAATATTTTACGTGGGAAACAAATTAAAACAAGGATTAAAATTATAAAATGGAAGTGGTTACAGAAGTGATCTGAGTAATGCTGGAAGTACTTTCCAGCTGCAGAAAGATCACCAGCAGAGTTCCTCAAGGACAGTCTTGGCATGAACCATGCAGTTTTTTTAGTTGACTTGGCAATTAGAACATGAGTGATAATGAAGCTTGCTAATAACACAAATCAGGGAGTTACACTCAATACGAAGAAAAATCAGTCTCCCAGAACTGCATGATTCTGAGGACTGAAGGAACAGGAATGCTACTACAATTAGTAACACCAAAATGCACTTAGTAACAGCAAAAATGAATCAGTCCAACAAAACAAGCTGCTTTAAACATGGTGGAGTAACTATAAAGAACAGTGTTTCCTATATTAGCTGATCAAATAACACCAGCGTGACGTTGCTATACTGGAAGAGAGACTCAAATAAAAGACAACTTAACTAGCACAGGAATTATATTAATCACTGGTAAAAACCACGTCTAGACAACAGTGTACCTGTCAATTTAATTATCTTCCTTCAATCCAAAGTAATGCAGATAATCAGTAGAAGACCTAGAATTCAAATTGTTTAGTCAAACAAAAGACAGAGAAAATACCAGGTGTCTGGAAACATGTAAGAGGCAGGAGAGTAAAGCCAAGAGTGAATAGAGGACAAAAACTATTTATGCTAAAGAAATAGGTTTTTTGCACCACAATAAAAAAGGAACAGGTTGGCTATGAAGACATTTTCATTGGGAGTTAACAGGGTTTTACCCTTCTTTGAATGATCCAAGGCCTGGAAAAACATTCAAGAGAATGGCAAACAAACTTTGACTTCTAAGAAGAGTTTGGTATGTTTTTGTGGAGACCATATACTGCCTCAGCATGCAAGCAGAACACGTTCATGAATCAGAAGGTCTCTAAAGAAACCAGCTGATCTAATTTATTCAGACATACCTGAAAAAGTGGGCTGTCACTAACTACATGTTAAGTGCAGTACTGATGTGTAAGCTCACATATAACAATGGATGACAGTCTTTAGGGAACACATGCAGATAAGCTAAAGGGGAGAATATGAGTTTTCTCTTTTTTTTCCTTTTAATTTTTTGGCAATAAGATGGGCTGATGCTTTACCACAGAAAGTCTCTCTCTAAGTGTAGCAGGTTATGATGGCTCTGTTTATAGTACCTTTGTTTGCAGTAGTTCCTGGAACTTCATGCATTTTTCATAGCTGTTTCTTGTTAGTATATGCTGTATTCCTTGGAGTGCCAACAAAAAAGGCACTCAGTTACTACCAGCCTTCTGTCACTATTTTACCAACAAAACAAGCAGCAAGAACAGCAGCTTCTGACAGTCTACAGGACTTAACTTATTCATGATGGAAGAAACATGACAACTTAACCATATCACAAAAGAACCGATGAAAATACAACTTTCAGCCTAGTCACTGAGCTAGTGATAACCACAAAGGCTTCCAAAATCAGATTTCCTTACTTGTGTGCACAAAACCACAAGCAGTTCTGTGCATATCCTTTAACACATATCAACACTCTGTTTCCATGAGCAAAACCAGATATAATACACAAGCAAAAGCTGATCTGCATACATGTTTATTGCTTTGCATATAAAAAGCTGGTATCTCCAGAAGCAAGAATCAAAAAAAACTGATACAGCAGCTCAGGAGGCGCCCTGACCCTGTACACAGTTCATTATGAGGCAGTCTTAGCAAGCAAATCTGAGGATGCATTACGCCATTTACATAAATCTTTCCCTATCAAAGCTTTGTTCCTTCTTCCTGCCAAATCAATAAATGGTCTCTGCTCCACTTAGCGACTCCTCTCGTGCACTCACTTTCATGTTCTCTCTCTCAGCCTCACTATAAATGTACCTTTTTCCTCCACATACATCTGGCCCCAGGCTACACACTTTTCATGTCATCACAGAAAGGCAAAATTCTTCCCTCCTTTCACAGGCTTCAGCCTTCCACATCAGAAAAAGAGTAACAGCCAGCAAGTCTACTGTCAGTTACTCAGGCCCAACTCAGACTGTATCAGATACATGATTCAGTACTTCCTAAAACTTAAGGTGATTCTTTCACTGCTGAGCTATGTTTGGCTTAGATGTAAATCCAGTTTGAAGTTCTGCATATACCAAATCAAAGCAACGTGTTTACAAAAAAGCCATTCTAATCAGCCCATGCTACCATTCAAAATTCTTAGATGAGTACAGCTACAGAGAAAAAAAAGATTAAAAAAAACTCCACAACAATTTCTAGCAAAGAGTCAGCTTCCCAGTGGGGACAAGGCTAAGGAGTCCCAAGAGTATTGAAGCCATAGCTGCAATAGTTTATCTCATTTCAGTATTTCAGTTGTCCAGATAAACACGTTCCATTTTTCAAAAACAGACTCAAAGCAAAAAAGTAATTAAAAATTCTGCAGGTTTTCTCCTTTCCTGAGATCACTGTAAAAAATCCACCTTTAAGTTTTGCCTTAAAATGTTCATATTTAAATAAAAAAAAACCAAACTAGAAATAAGAAGGCAAAGTTAAGTTGCTATTTTGAAATATTATTAGAGAATCTTTATAATACAACATACAAACTAAGTGAAACAGAAGACCCCAGAAAAAAGTAAGTCTTCTCCCTCCGAACAAACAAAAAGTAAATGTCAATATATGAGTTTCCAAATTCAAAAAATTCTTTAAGAAATTAACTTTCAGGCATGTACAGCATTTTATTAATTATAAATTAATAACAGTAATATAATGCAAAACACAGAACAGACACACTTATGTGAATCCTTTAGATTGGTGTACGACACCACCACATAATTTTTTTTCTGTCCTAAAAGCAGAAACTTAAAGACCTAATTGCTGCACTCATACAAGGTCACAGCCCAGCAATACATGAAATTACTAAAATAATATTCCCAAGAAAAATCAAATTTCCTGAAAAATAAAAGAATGCAGTTAATTTACAAGAGGTATCTATATGCAGTTATGGCATTGTTTTTCCTTTTAAAGTTGTTAGAAAGCATAAGAAGAGCACATATCTCTTAAAATAAAAATAAAATAATTCAGAAATATAAGAAATGAGTGACCAGATTCTTCCTGGGTAAATGAACCACCAAACACCATTACTGGCTAACTGACCGTGGTTTTAATGAAACAGAGAGCCGCTGACTCATAAAATTAGAATGTATTTTACACTGGCTGAGTGCCTAATTCAGAGCTCACTGCATCCTTGGGTTCACTGTGAAATACAGTTAAGATGGAAGGACGAGCCATCACCACTGCCCTTAAGAGGCAAACCATGATAACTCAACAGCACCCACGCACAAGTGGTGGCAGAGGGAGAGGGAGGTGGTAGAGCCAGGATCTCTTTGCTGAGAATGTGGCTGGGGTTGTCATGCCCCTGACATCCAGCACAACCCCAGGATTGGCAGGAAGGCAGCTGCTCTGTGTTACACACCAGCATCCCCAAGGACTTCAGGGCTGCAGAGCCAGGGAAAGCTCTCAGCTCCAGGACAGCAAACTCCCATCTCTGCTGAGTTGATCTCCATGCACATCATCTCCAGAAGAGTTCAGCCTCAGGCACAAAGTCCCTGTGTTAGCTGAGGGACTGCCATTCTTGCTGGTGACAGCCCCAGAGCCAGGCCAGTACATACAATGACAGCCAGCCCAGTACATACAATGATGGGTCCATGTCTCAGGGACTGCATGCAGCCCAATGTGGGAAGCACAAGGTGGTCTGAGTCAGGCAGTTGCTCTACTTTGCTTTTTAAAGTCAGCCCTCTCAGAGCAACTCACACCACTAGTTTGGTCAAATTTTGAGAAGCCAGTCCTAGACTCTCTCTACCATTCACCATGGAGACAATCCCATGCCAAGGGAAGGGTGCAGAGGAAGGATGGCAGCAGGAATGCAGACAGCTGAGCATCTCAGAGACCTCTGTGAACCACAGAGCCCAAAGAAGGGCATGCAATGAATAGAAGAGCAAGGATGGGGAATAACTTTTAGGGGGAAACAAAAAATGCACTAGCACAATAATTCGTTTGGGTGGGGATTTTGTTCTTTTTTTTTTTTTTTTAATCCAAATCAGAATCAGTTGATTCTCAACGTAGGTGAGTTTGTACCTTGGCCAAGTTGCAACAGGTAATATTTACCACAGATCCTTCCACAATTTCACTCATCTGTGGGAAAAGCACATTAAACCACACTAGAAGCGGATATTCACACAACTAGATCACTGTCTCCACAGTAGCACCCTTCAATCCTTGAAATCAAAAAACAAGCCCAAAATGCCAAATTCTGTTCCGGAAAGCATATTCTTCACCACTACTACCTCATATTTGTCAATTTTGATCTCTTCTTGTGTGCCTAGTCACCTTCCCAAAGGTGCTCTGAAAGATTGACAAAATCTCTGTCTCCCTGAATTTCCACTTCTGTTTTCACTGCCTGTTAGATGTAGTCTTTAATTCTCTATCTCTGTACCCCTTCATTCACTTTTTTATGGAAGCTCTGTCACCTCCTTCCCTGTAATTTCTAGAATTCAGATATCCTTGCTGGCCACCACAGCTAATGTATTTTCTACTGACAGAGTTATTTGCTGTTTTTATTATCACTCTGCCAGCTGGCCTAGTTGGATATCTTCTCCAGCTTCCTATTCTGCTTCCAAACATCATTAATCTCTTTGAACTCATCTACTCATTTCCCTGTTTCTCAAATGAGAGTGATTTCTTTGCCCTTTTCTATGGAAACCTCCTGTTCCATCTCCCCCTCTACTAACATCTTCCTTATTCTCTGTACTCTCAGCCCTCACACTACATTTGCCTGCTCTCCTGGTCTTTGCTTAACTGCCCTTATCTACGTGCCTTCAAATACTTCATAAAGTGGGGCTTAAAATAACCTGAAACACCAAAACCCCCTACAATCACATTATTGCATAATTATCCTCCTCATTAATTGTTCTCTCCCGTGACATTCAGCAGGCCAGTAAATTACACTCCATTTGTACTACTTCAATTGTAATTCAGTTTGCTCCCAACAAAGGTGACTGTTCTTCTGGATTCACACTAACGCAATCCCTATAAGCAATGACTCGCTTTTCCAGAAAAATGACAAACTCAGAAGCAGACCAGTTCCCACAAGAGGACATGTGGTTTCTAAAAAGAAGAGTGTATTGGGTTTCCATAGCTTGGTTTTGGTAGCAGGGGTGCTACAGACTGGGGAAGCTGCTAGAAGCTTCCACCATGTCCAGCAAAGCCAAACATGTTGCTGGCCAAGGCTGAGTCAATTAGTAATAGTGGTAACACTTCTATGATAAACAGATTTAAGAGGAAAGGAAGAAAAAAATGTTGTCATGCTATTGTAATTGTGGCCAGAGAAGAGCAGAGTAAGAACACATGAGAAAAACTGTGCAGGTACCAAGGTCAGTAAAGAAGGAGGGAGAGGACCTGCTCTAGACCCTAGAGCAGAGATGCCTCTACAGTGGTGTGTGGTGGTGATCACAGTGAAGCAGCTCTGTCCCTGCAGTCCATTGATACCCACAGGGATGCAGAGATCCACTAACAGCCCGTGGAGGAGCCTGAGCCCATGAATGGGTGCCAAGGAAAAGGCTGTAACCCTGTGGAGAGAGGAGCCCTACTTCCAGGCTGGAGCAGCCTCTCCTTGGAGGACTGCACCCCATGGAAGGGTGATCCAAACTGCAGCAGTTTGAGGGGGACTGGTGCCCATGGGAGGGACTCACATTGCAGCAGGTCACAGAGAGCTCCTGAGATAGTGCTAGGCTGGAAAAGTTCATGGAGAACTGTCTCCCCATGGAGGGACTCCACGATGCAGCAGGGGAAGGACTGCTCTCCCTGAGCAGCAAAGAAACCACAGATGATAAAGTGACCATAACCCCTATTCCCCATCTCCCTGTACCATTGGTGGCAGGATATAGAAGAAAGCAGGGGTGGGGGAAAGTGTTTTTAACAGTTTATTTTACTTCTTTTTGTCCTGTTTGGATTTTGTTAGTAATAAATTAATTTCATATCCCTAAGTTGAGCCTGTTTTGCCCTTGATGGTATTTGATGAGTGATATCTCCCAGTCCTTATCTTAACCCATGAACTCTTTGTTAAACTTTCTCTCCTCTCTCCAGCTGTGGAGGAGCTGGAGTGAAAGTGGCTTTTTGTGGCTGCCTGGCATTCAGCCAGCATCAACCCACTACATCTTTTCTGCTGGAAAATGCAGGCAGTATTTTACTATGGGCTAGGGAAATCTGTTTATCTCTTGCTGGAAGAGTTTAAACTCATCCACCAGCTACTTAATATATGCTTTCAAGTACCTCCTTTGTGTGTTCACATACCTTCCTAGTTATATAAAAAAAAGAAATCCATTCCCACCACCATGAATGAATTTTTAACGTTCTTCTGTCTCAGCCTTGTTCCAGGGATAGGATTTTCCTACTTTTTCACCCGGAAGGATAACATAGGGTAAAACTCCTCTACCTACCAATTCTAGTACTGGAGGAATAATTAACTTACACCTCTGCTACAGATTTACAGCATTTACCACAAAAGGAAATCAGATCACTTATGTAGTAAAACTAGATAAATCTACACTCTCAAAATTTTGTCAGCTGATTTACTTCACTACACATTAAGGAATTCAGTAATGCCATGAAGACAACATAATCAGCAAGATAATCCACTACTACTGCACAGAAGATAAAACCAGACTTCCCTCCACAAAACGTTGTGCTTTATAAGAGAACTATCATCCCAGCCAATAAACTAGGCAGTTTAACTGGTGATGTACATAGGTACTATTTAAACCAACAAACAAAACAAAAACTGTAGTAATTATGTCGAGATGGACACAACTGGCACCATCACCAGTCTTTTATTAAAACATTTCATGCCTCCTCTCAATGGACTTCTCTTCTCATTAGCTGCTTCACACAACACTGACTCCTTCTCTCCTCTCTGCAAGTTTCCTTATTCCTCCTGCATGACCAGCTAACCCCAAGCTGTCCCTTACCCAGTCACCTTACCCTGACAGTCCCTCACAGCATCGTCTTACATTACCTGTCCCTTGCACGACCACATATCCCTTACCCCCTCACAGCACCGCCAACAGACTCCATTCCAAACTGCAGGAGACTCTGGGTCCCAAGCTTCAACTGCAACTCGTGGCCAACTAGCCCACACTTTTATAACATCCAACCTCATTGGGCAGGCAAGGCTGTTTCTACTCCTCAGTAATCAGCACAGCTGTAATTCATTGGGAAAGACTGCCTTCTGCACTATCCTTTCAACTTTTCTGAAATCTTTCAACAGACAAAGTCATTCAGAAATGACTGCTGAAACACACATTAAGCCACACGTATGTTTTCAGCAAACATTGGAAGTCTGGGCAGATACTATGCCTGGTGACACTGAACATTGGCGAAAGATGCCATGTGGTTATTTTCTGCTATGCTGTCTTTTACCCACAACCCAGAAGATGTTTTCAGCAGTGCTGGTCATGTTCTGAACCATGCAAACCATTTATACAGCTTTCTGGATTTGACCATGGTAAATTTATCTCACTCACTGAACGTTTTTATTCTCTTTACAATTTTTACTAGTGTTTCATCTCATCGCTCTTCCTCAGGATCTTTGGATTTTCTAGCACATTCTTTCACATGCGTCCATTTCTACTCCCTAGGAAGCCAACAAAAATTTTGATCATAGCGTTCAGTCTAATCCATGTCTTACACAGGTATCTAATGAAATCAAATTGTTACCTTTGTACCATGATTCATATTCACGCCTAATTCATATAGCTAAGTTTTTGCACATGATTTTTCTTTTGGTCATAACCCCAATTTCAGGTTTATCAGTGCACTGAAAGTAATTTATTTCAAGTTAACAGAACCCCATCATATATATAAGAAATGTATTTGGGGCTAAGTTGGACTTTTTCCCCTGCCTATTAAATACTGGTAAAGGATTCTGATTTCTCTTACAGGATCATAATTTAAATTATTAGGATATAATTGTTTAACACTACCACTTTCAGCAATTCTGACTGAAAGAAACCATTATATTGCATCTTTGCTATAATTATTTTTAAATTATACGATATTTCATGTAGCACTATCCATTCTATATTTGACTAACATTACTTCCAAAATAAGAAGACAGATGATTACTGTGGGATGCTGACCACTCAAAACTCACAAGAAATCAATGCAAGGTACAAAGATTCAAATACTACAAGGTCGTTTGTGTCAGAAATAGTGAGGCCAGCAGGACCAGGGGAGCAATTGTCCCCCTGCACTCAGCACTGGTGAGGTCATGCATCGAATCCTGTGTTCAGTTTTGGGCCCTTCACTACAAGGAGGACATTGAGATGCCAGAGCATGTCCAGAGAAGGGCAGTGGGGCTGCTGTAGGGCCTGAAGCACATGTTGCAGCTGAGGGAGCTAGGGTTGTTCAGCGTGGAGAAAAGGACACTGAGGAGACCATGTCACTCTCTACATCGGCCTCAAAGGGCATCATGGCAAAATAGGCATCAGTCTTTTTTCCCAGGTAACAAGTGACAGGACAATAGGAAATGGTCTCAAGTCACACAAGAGGAGATTTAGCTTGGATGTTGGGAAAAATTTCTTCAGTGAAAGGTTGTCCAGTGGTAAAGTCACCATCCTAGGGTGTTGATATCCCTAGGTAAAGACATGTAGCTGTGGTGCTCAGGGACATGGTTTAGTGATGGCAGTGCCAGGTCAACAGCTGGATTTATAAAGGTCTATTCCAAACTAAATTATTCTATTCTATCCTACTCTCCATCTAACTACTCTCCATCATAACTACCTTTTTAGTTATGACCTCTTAGAAGGAATCTAAATATATAATGACCTTAATTATACCAAAACATAAGATTGGCAGGGATCCAGGGTGAATGGCCATGAAATATGTGCATAGCTTCTTTTTGCAAGAAAAGTGCAAAGGACAATATTAAATGCTGGAGGCAATTTGTTTGTGGTTTTTCTCTCAGAATACTCAACATCCATGAGGGACGTGAATCTGATTTTCAGACAGCAGCAATTTATAAAAGAAAAGAAAAAAGGAAGCAAAAAACACTAACAGTAAAGGCTACTTTGACAGTCTAAGGAATCCTTTTGCCACATTCACGAGAAGAGAATTACGTTACTGCTTGTGGTGGGAGCCTTTGAAAACAATGTTTTCTGCAAGGATTTTGATAAAAATCAGCGTGAAACAAGTAACTTTAATGTGCAAACAACAGCTCTGTGAACATCACCCACAGTATCTTCACCTAGAGTTTTGATTAACCACTTCATGAAAGATATTTTCTTTCTCTTGTGCCCAAAGTTTCTTAATGCCTCCTGCCCTACTGTTTGTGTGCACCCACGACATGGTTAATTTATTGAATTCATTTGCAGTCTTACACTAACCAGATGGCTTCTGCTGACTTCGAGATTGAATCTCAGATTATTTCTTATTTTAAGTGTAAGGAACAATTTAATTAGATACAAACATATCTCAGTACTGAAGAGAATGACAAGCTGATTATTAGTTACATGAAGCTACAACAGCAATTTCTTTCTAATTTGATATTACATCTTTTTCTGATTTGCTCAACTTTGTGAAGATGGTGTGTAACATGTTATCTAATTCATGGAATTCAGACACTGGCATTTCCAAATAACCTTCTGGCACTGGCATCACTTATTCTTGGACAATTGCCTTGGAAATAATTACAGTGTTTAAATAAAGAAAAAAATTTAAAAATATATTTACATCATGTATGAAAGAATTGGCTGACCTTAAAAGTAAAATCAATTAAGCAACAAATCCTAGCTGTCAACATCAACATGTCAAAAAAATACAACTGTATCAACTCTTGTAAAAAATGCTACTAATATATTTATTACCTGTTCCCATTTAATATTCACTACCTCAAGGAAAAAAGAAAATAGTGTATGTTTACCTTGACTTACCTTGCTACCTTTAATAGTAATATGAATTTTAAAAACGCTGTTCTGTAGTGTGCTAATCCTCCCCACCTTTGGGACATTTGATTCACTCCTTATGCACAGACATGGGATGCAAACAGGAGATTTGCTGAGTCTGATTTGTAAAAAGGATGGGTACCTTCAAGCAAGTAAATTCAGTAAACTACATGGAGTCTGAGAAATTACAATTCTGAGAGCCAGGCCCATCTTTCCTAGTTCGCTTTTTTTTTCATTTCTCACATACTAGAAGAGGGACACCTACTCCTTACCAGAATATCAGAAATATGTGAACATTTTAGTTACACAATCTTTATGAAACTTTAAAGCTAAAACTACCAGTATGTTTAAAACAAGTTTTAAAATACACACTACTTTGATATTTCCCTGCAGATATAAATTTACTTTTTCAATGTCTTATATTTAGAAAAGAAGATGATCTCACAATAAAACATCAGTTTTGGAAATAGTTTGAGCAACAGATGACATAGTATCTATTTTATTTGCAGTACTGCATTGGGGGTAGTGTTAATCTTTCAAAGAAGAGAAAGGGCAACAGATACAGACAGTGAAAAATGCAAATTTGAAAGAAGACTGTACACAAAAGCTACAGGAAGACTTGAGTATATTTCCCACAACTACCACATAAAGAGCCACCAGAAAAGTCATCTGGGCAGATACAAGTATACCAATTATTGTCTTCCATGTTTGAATCATCTGGCACCCAAGGGCACACCTGTGCAGAACAAGAGACGAAAACAGTGGTTGCATGTAACTTTGGTATCAATAATTTGCCTTTTATCAAATGCTACATGCCACAGACAAATCAACTTTTCATATGGTTAAACTGTAACTCCTCCCATGCTTCTTGTAGAATGAAAGAGGCTAGGGAAGGGAATTTCCAATATACAGTGGGCTCTAAAAACAGCACAGTTAACTGAACACTACAGTCAAAGAAATAAATGATAAATCATGCAGTTTTCAGGGGGAAAAAATGGAAATGATTCCTTCTGCTGGATTTATAGAACCCAGCACAACAAATTCTTTGAATGATCAGCACAAAGTGTTTCATATGGCCAAAACACAAGCCAGTTTTTCAAATACTTGTTTCAAAATTGCAACCCAACAGTAAAATAACTACTGCTAAAAGTAATTTGTCAGTTCTACATGACATGGAGGTCATGTAGGAGAAAAGAATGCAATAAAGAAACATGCAGAGCTGATTTTTTCCTGTGGTTTTAAAACAAATTAGCTGTCAAAGATATGCAGAATAACAAGAAATACTGACTAATTAAAAATATTCAAGTATGTGAACATGATTGCTGGGAAAATAATGCCAATAACTTACTGGCTAGTTAGCTCCTTAAAACTGCCAGCTTTGGACAGTTCCTGAAGTTGGGAATAAACTTTGTAGGTCTTTTATTAATTCATCATTCCACCATGGCAAGTCAGTGACTGATGATGGTGCCAATGTTACCAAATAATATTCATTAATAATCAGCACTTTCAGATGAGAAACACAAGTTCAACTTTTTTGAGCTTTTGGATGCATTTCGTATGCACCCAAACACAGCAAATCAAACATGCCCTACAGATACAGGCCTGTAATTAATTCATTTATTTTAAAACTAAGAATGGAAATCTGCAGTCTCAGGAGATTTGAGGTAGCAGTGATTCTACACAAAGACTGAAGAAAAAACTCCTCCCAGCAGGAGTTCCAAGATCTGCTGCTACACAGTTCAGGATGAAAATTCAAAAGTCACAACTAGAATATCTTTAAAAACATACTGAGGCATCTACTCTCATGTGAGGAGAGAGAGTTTAGGATTTACTGCAAAGACTTAATGCTTAAATTCCTACAAGTTCTTTCTGGGTAGCAATGCTGACTGTTCAGATATAATATCCAAACATTAATTTATTTTTACTTGCAAACCTTTGAGCACAGTTTGAAAGTTCAGGGTTGTTTTTTAGGGTGGCTTTTTGTTTGGTTTGTTTTTTCTCTTTTAAGGAACAATAAAAATGGTAAATGTCTATTTTCTGTAGACATCTAACACTCGAACAAAAGTTCGAGTCAAAAAGTTCCCAATCCAGTGTCCCTTGAGACATTCAGTGTAAGCCCCTGGGCTGTATCAAGCACAGCACAGCCAAGGGAAGGGATTATTCCCTTTCTTCAGCTATCATTAAACCATATGCAATTTTGGCCCTCCTCAGGGAAAGAAACATGTTTATAAACTTCAAAAAATCCAGGGGAGGGTCCCAAAGACAGCAGAGGCTGAGGGATTCAGGCTCCAAAACAAGGAAGTTTTGTAGTCGCTTCACAGCAGCCTCCTGACCTAAGGGGAGATTATAGAAAAGACAGCATCAGGCTCTTTACAATGGCTGAAAGCAGAAATTGGGGGGATATAAGAGATGAAGGGAAGTAAATGAAATGAAATCCCAATGATTGTGAGATTAACTAAGCACTGGAAGAAGCTGTAGACCTCCATTCTCAGAG
The DNA here is from genome assembly GCA_013397375.1 of Toxostoma redivivum. NCBI lineage: Eukaryota > Metazoa > Chordata > Aves > Passeriformes > Mimidae > Toxostoma > Toxostoma redivivum. The sequence goes on from VXBI01011460.1 coordinate 105,836, forward strand.
ATTTTCAACACCCAGGAGGAAAAATCCTGAGCAAACAGTTAAATTCAGTGTTGCATTGAGCTGGAGATTGGAGAGGAGATTTTCCACAGTGCCTCCTAGCCTGGGATGCTGTGAGGAGGGAAACAGAAAGGCTGCCCAATGCCTCCCCCCCAAAATCACCCCAAATAACCTGGGGCAGGGGTTGGCAGGGGTGTGGCCAACCTCAACTGCTTCAAAAGAATGCATAAGAAACCCAAACCGAACAACTATGGAATTACTCACCCCACAGGAGAACATTATTCTTTCTCCTCAAAACAGAGGCTCACTCCAGTGACTTGGTTAGCTCATTCTTTATGTTGTTATCTTTTTTAAAACAACGGCTATATTCTCATTTCTGAGTATTTCAATGACAACAGACATGCATTAATTATGCAGGCAGGATACTCTGGTAATGAGACCTTCTTGCTCCTTCCAGTTTGCAATATTGTCTAGCATCGGAACAATCTTACTGCTATTCCATTCCAAGAGCAACAGGAAACAGCAAACTCCACGGGGGGAAGAAACAAATGGAACTCCCCCAAATAGAGTAAATACAGGCAGGAAATAACCTGATATTCTTCTTTTGCAATTCTAGCAACTCCAACTGCTTCATCCTCTACTAATGACCACTTGGGACCTTCTGCCATTTCCCTACTATTGCCAGTATGGCTCACCCAGAAGCCATGTTGTAGGAAACAAGATTTGTGTATTGCCTCTTTTCTCTGTTTTAACATGGACTTCTCTAAAGGGAGGGGTGAACTTAAATTATTAGGTCAACACTGATTTCTTCCCTCCACACAGCACAGTGGGATTGTCTTGCATCCCTCAGTCTGTCTACATGTTCTGATAAAAATATAGGCATCAGGAGAGGCTTACTGAGACTGCCAAAAGTCGACAGTGGCTTAATTCACATAAAGTTTTTGTATCTCTAAGCAATTTATGCCTAAAATCACTGTAAGGATCATTTTTTAAACACACACGAGTATGTTTACTTATGCTTTCAGCAAATTAACAAGGAAAATATTTGTCAAGATCTTCAAGCAACTGTGAAGCTTTACATGCAGATGGCAATGAAAAGCTGCAAGAAAAAGGCAATGTTTATGTACACCAACAACATCATGATGGAGCTTGTTCACTCAGTTCAATAAAAACAAATGGCTAACAAATTAAACACTACAAGGTTAGAGAACATGTGACAACAAAAGTCTCTCTACAGGTTTATAAGGAGAAGCGTAGTGAAAATCATGAACTATAGAGATTCCAGTTGAAACATATTTTCACAAATAGACACCATGTCACACTGGTTTGATGGAAGGTGTTGCCCAATTATACTATGAAATGAGGAAAGAAAGTCGTAATCTTGATTATCTTCACTAGATGCTTTGTTTTTAAGAACATAGCAAAGACACTTCATTTAAAGCTAATTTTTAAAAAGCTGGTTATTAACTTCCTTACAATTTTGAGAAAATAAGCTATGGAAGTTGTGGTGTTTGTTTGCATAGCACTATACTGAAAATACACATTTAGCTAACAAACAAGGGATTTGCATCATAGTTCACAGATCTTTATTCTCCAGATTACAGTTATTTGACATATTAAATGTCTAGACAAGAAAGGAGGAGGAGAAAGGAGAAGAATCAAAATGACTATGCAGCTTTTCTAGCTGATGGTACAGTTATCACAACAGAATTTCTTTGGCCAAGAGCACTACAACCTGAAGAAAACGATTATTTTTGTTTTTAGCATTCAGAAAAGGCACAAATATTACTCTATGACTTTCCATGTAGAGATACACAATTACTGTCCTGAAAGAAAATGTTGATGGTGTCAATGACTCATGCAAAACCAAAGAAAATAATTACAATTCTATGCTTGCAACTGGAAGAGCCCTTCAAAATACATGTGCCAGAACATCTGGTCTCTGACAAAGTTTTGAAGGGTTAAAACATTTCTTTTAACTTGCTGTTTTGTAGAAGTATGTAAGTATGTAACTGCATCAAATAAACAGTGTTATTAAGGAATGTCATAGGACAGGTTTTTAAAATTATAAGCATGGAGTGAAGGAGCAATTAATTGAAACATGTTTTTGAATACTGCTTTAAACAATATTGTCATAGCTGACAACATGAGCTAATGTTTATTTATGGTTGTAAAACTTTTCTATATACATCAGGATTTGTGGAGACAAATTTCCCTCACTTTCCTTTGGCTTATGAATTAATCTATTCTCAGTGACCAGGAAACTGCAATTCTGAAAGATGTTGTAAAAAGCTACAAATATAACTAGGGAAGAAAAGCACAACACAAACAGACATGGCCTCTATGCAACCATTTTGCATGTTCCAGACATTTCCCAATATATGAGAATGTAATAAAATGAAATACATCGTCACTGTACTTTCTTGCTAGATTTAATTGACAAATCAACATCAGAGATGCATAATGCTGTAATCAACATCACCTTTTACAGCTGGAGATTTATCAGTTTGGATAAAAGCCTACTACCAAACTGCAAAAGTGGAGGAGGTTACACTGGCTACCCAGCATGTTTCACTGATCATTCCTTTCTGAGCCTTTGCAACCTCAGTCTGCACTTAAAACAAGCTAAACTAAAGTTAATATATACATACAGTGTGGAATACCTGGCTGCTAGCAAAACAAGTTTAGTGTTCCTCAAATTACTTAGGAGCTAATTTCTTTTAGAGGACATCTTTTTACAAAACAAAACAAAAACAAACAGCATACAGTTTATTGAGTGGCATTAGCACAACTAGGAAAAAGACAGCACTTGTTCTTGTTTAGTATCTCTAACCACACAGTTTTTGGCATGCTTCAGCACAATAGCAGCCCAGAACACACCCCTTTAACTCTTTAGGAAATAATTTCCAATCACCTATGCCACTTCTGATCAAGGGGCAGAACTGATCCCCACTTGAATACCCACCTGGTACTTCAGTTTTAACTTATGGTTCTGTCAAGCTATATTAACTAATTAGTGGCTTGGAAACAGTAGACAGAATATGTAATGTCTGGAGTCCCAGGCTACAGAATATTTTGCCCAAAAGGGAGTGATTAGTGTACCACTCACAAACACAGTCAATTTAAGTTTTACTTCCTTTATAAAGCACCTTCCAAACTTAAGGCTACCGGAATGAACTCAGAAGAGCTACACTGCGCTGTCTATATAAGTTGCAAAGGTATCCTGTCCTGAAATTCCATTTTTTATGGGGAAGGCAGATTTACATAATCTTCATCCCTTTCTCTTCCCAACTGGACAATTGATAGGAAATTCAGAGCTGTTAATTTCTACAGTTAATCTTAATGGTTGATTTTATGCTTGCAAATGTTATTCTAAAGTGTTAGAGTAAATAGAACACTGCACTGTTGTTGATTTAAGTGATTATACATACCTTTTCCCATCCAAAGGATTATTTACTAAGGCAACAAACCCAAAATGAATTTAAAAGTACTCCTTTATATTCATGGTGGAATTCACCCATGGAATTCAGTGCCACAGGATATTATCAAAGCTAACACTGCAGAACAGAATTAATAATATAAAAGAAATTAAAATACAGAATAGCAACCTTAATGTGACATTCAGGTTTTACACTGCCTACTTAATATAGGAAATAGACAGATAAGACCCTCAGGAAAAAAGTGCATTAATACAACCACATCCTGAACATAATGCATCAAGGGATATACTTCTAACAAACACACCAAAACAGCTGATTTATCTGACAAAAAAAACTCCCAATATATCAGTTTCTCTCAGTAAAAGAATGAGAAGGCTCCCTTCCTCATATTCCTGGCAGCAAAAACTGCACTCTCTCTGAAAACTTCTTATCTACACACTAGCTTCTGACCTGCTTAGTTTCAATGATCTGTTAAGATGACAGAATGAAGATCTGTGATCACCACTAAAGTAATGCTACAGAAAACTTTTACCCTAGAAAACAAATGTGGATTGATTTAGTTACAAATATTGATCAATCTGCTGCACTACAGTAAAAAAATTATACAGCCTCTTACTAGCAAATCATGCTTAAAGTAGCTTTAGAACTGCCTAAAGATATTAGAAAGGTGAGTACTACTGACTACACAGACTTTTTCACTAATTAGATCTTGCTAACTTCATTCTTCACAATGGAAACTAAACAGTGCTACAGTCTAACATGTGAAAGTAGTAACTGATGCTCCTCAAGCAAAACATTATCCTCAAAAAAAGATACCACAGCTTCACAACAGCTATAATTTCAAAGTGAAAAGACATGAGGAGAAGAAAATGTGGAGCATGAGCACGCAGCAGGTTTGCACACCCATAGGAAAGATTTTACTGTTCTGAAGGAGGACATAATTCGGTGTCCCTTTCAGATACAATCCTTTGGATGATACTTCCTTCCAAGAGTCCTTTCAGCAACACCAGCCACCCTGAAGATGTTCGGCTTTTGCCAGCATTTGCAAGTCTGCTACTCCAACAAATGTGTTGGTAAAGATGCAACACAAAATTATTTTAGTGTTTAAGCGGTGAAAACTGTTGATTTCTCTCCCCCTGCTTATTGTGTATCAATAGGTATTGATGTATTGTTGTTTCTTGCATTTTTGGACTTCTAGCGAATATCTGCAACAAAAAAAGCATCATAGCTATACACATACAGGTGCAATAATAGTATCATTCTCTTCCCTGATCTCCATCAGAAACGTCCACCAAAAAATGAGTTATCACCAAATACACACAGGTCTGTCATTTCATGTTTTGCTTTAACTGCTCTGATTTAAAACAAACAAAATATGGCTCAGTGTTGTACCTGCAATTTAGAAGACAGGGAATTTCATGTATGACATGATTTGCATGAGTTCCAGCACAACAAAGGATTCAAATGCTTTCCAGTTCTGACAATCACCAGCCAAACTGCCCACTTTCTTCAAGTAACTCTCACCAGTCAGCTGTCTAACACTGATTTCCATTCCCATGTTTAACACTATCTGTGGAACAAGTTACACACTAGGTAAGCCCTAACCCTTGCAAACTTATAGGTTCCAGTTTTGGCTCATCTTAGTAATTAAGTGGATTCAAACCACTTAACAGAATGGTTAGGATAAACAAGTAGAGAAGGTAAGAACTTATGGAGAGAAGTTTTATTCCTATTTTTTGTGGGACTCATCTTTAAGCAGCCTGAGCTCTAGGGAAGAAGCCGAGGCAGTCAACCAGAGATGGCTGTTATGCAAGAGAGAGGGAGCGCTGTACTTGCAGCAGGCTGCTGCCTCCCCACTCTCCCAAAAACTCTTTCCTCTGGAAATTGACCCTCGGTGGAAGCCACAGAGATTGCAATGACATTTTGTGCACAAGAACATCTAAGCCTGTGACTACAAGGCTGGAAGATATTGCTTCTGAAAGGCTGTCTATATATTGCTTCCACTTGACACCTTTCATCTGCTGCAATCGGACAAGACAAAACTTCCTGAAATCAAAGAAGCCAGCTAAAATAATTTAAATAATTTCAATGGGGAAGGAAAGCTTCCATTTTAGCTGTTTTGGGATCTCTTGTGCAAATTGATATCCAAGTTAACTTTTTTTTCAGCGTGCTACCCACTAATGGTTCCTAGACTTTTGGTTGCTGTAACTAATTCTTTTATGAGTGTTTTGGGACAACAGCAGAGTTTTAGAAAGTAGTGAGAAGTCTATGTGAATTTTATCATGCTGGTCCCTATCATTCTCTTGGTACATCATAATAAATATTCCCCAATGTCACCATTATGATAAAAAAACCCCCATCAGTCTGATCTTTGCCTTCTTTTCAGTAACTGACCAATTTTAGAGCATAATAAGCACAACTTCTACATGAAGTTTATTTCAACCTTAAAAATACGTCAAAAAATTTCGGTATGTACATATACACTGCCACATGCAATGCCACTACACAAACTGCTCTCTAGTCTGAGCAGTCCTGCATCACAACTTGCTATGTCATCACCATGACATCACCTGCAGAGACAGGCACATAAAAATAATTCAGTCACTTATAAACTGCAACAAAATGTCATATTCTATGCCCATTTCTTGAACAGCCACTTCCAGTGAAATAAATGAAAAACACAAAATAAATAATAATCCAAGCACAGTGTGGTTCGCTGCCTCCACAGGCTTGCCTTAGTATTACAGTTGTGCAATTTATTCTCTCTATAGGAAATGTGAGTAGCAATAACTCAAAGCAGCAAAACACATAGGGAGGTAATGTATTCTGAAATACACTTCAAACATGTAATTTAAGAAGCCTTTTAGTACCTTGTAATGCAGTAATTCAGGTATTTCCCCTTCAAAATTTTCATCAGTATTTGTTAATTTGGGGATAAAAGATCACCCAAGCATCCTGGACTCTACCTATTCCTTCCAAGGCAGAACACAGAACTCATTCCCTCTGAGGAACTTCCAGCAGGTGAATATACATATTTTTGAAAATACTGTAATGATTTAAGAAGTATTCTCTGTAACATAGTGTTCATATCCTGAAGAGATGCTAGTTCTGATTAATTCAGTATCATTCTCATGAGTACTGATTGCTGAAAGGAGAAATAAAAGAAAAAAAAAGAAAAGAAAAAGAATTCCTGCTATTTACCGGGAGTTTAAATATTTGGCTCAAAGAAAGTCTTGAGAATTTCCAAATAATATCTGAACTCTGTCAGCAAAAAAATTCTAAAGCATTTTCTTTTTACCTGCAACTGCTTACAAAACACTGATACCTGCACTCAGTCCCTCAGAAAACCCCAAACTTTCTAGAAGCTTCTACAACTCTTAGTTCATCTGGGTCAAAATTCAAGAGTTCAAAAAGCAAGTGTAACTTCTGGGAGGCACTTGGCACAGGCAACTACCTCACTGAAACCCATTTGCTGATAATACACAATCCAAGAGTCTCAGTCAAAACCCAGAGAAAACCATTCTCTGGAAAAATGTTCTAAGCTTTTTTTTCCCCCAGCACCCCATTTGAAAATAACCATACTTTGCTTAAGAGAAAACTAATGAATTGTGTGTGAACTAAAACAATTGGAAGCAATATAATTAAAAACTGTTATCAAGTCAGCCAGCTTTGTGGTTCAAGTCTCTATAAACCAAAGAAAGCAATTACCAAAAGATTGCTCTGATGCCTTACTTCGACACAAAAAAATCACTTCTTGCATTTTTCAAGTACATATGAGTAACAAAAAAAAAAAAACAGGCTCACACCAAGGCTCAAGCTTAAAAAGACAAAATACAAAAAGCCCACTTTCCACCACCAGTGCCAAAAGCTCTCTCTCCTTTATTTTTTGTTTTTTCAGCATTGTACTACTACAGTACAGAAAAACTGTCACATTGTAGTAATCACACTAAAAAAAAAAAATCCAGTAAAGTACCCAGCTGTCAGTCTTATTACAGAACACATTACTTTATTTCCAATAAGTTTCACATTACTCTAAGTTACTGTTTAGACTCTAGGATCACATTGGACTGAACATAAGATTTTTTATCATGAAAATAATGTGACAGGATCAACCTTGAAATCATAAGCCTACAATCAGCTTTTCAATTTCCAAAGTCTTTCATTTTGTGCATGTTAAATTTGCTGTCTTCATCAGGCACTCAGGACACATCATTCTTGAGCTTTAAATGGCTTACCTGCAGAAGATTAGACTCTTCAGTGCTACAGATCTGATCCTAAAAATTCTTACAAGGAATTGTATTTTCTCAGTTACGTGATACATGATCAGTGCTTGAAAAGTATTTCATCCCAGCAAATTGACATTTTTTCATAAATTCAAACTAGCATTAGTGTTTCTTTTAGAAGTATGTAAACTTAAGGTGTTTAAGGTATTAAGACTTAAAGCATTAACCATTTTAACAGTATTTAAGGAATCCTTTCTCAGCTTTGCAGATGTGTTATTTTTAATGAGTTTGCCACAGCTGCCATTGCCCTCCACCTGGTCAGGGCTCTCCAACCTTGTTACTTTCTAGTCTTAGAAACAAAAAAAGCAAATTATACCATGATTAGAAACTGTAGTGATTGAGCATTTTAAAAATCACACACAATGAATTCTGAACCAAAAGAACCACTCTGTATTTCCACCCTTTTGGCAGTGCCAGACACATTCACTGCCCAGACAGGGGCAGGAGACACAAGAGAACAGTCTCACAGTGAGTCCTTGTGGCAGCTTTTCAGTTGCGGATGTAACCTCATCGTAAGTCATACAAAAAAACATCACTCTAAAAAGCCTTTTCCAGAAGCCCATGAAACACTTCCTTGATGCTGTGGAAAGGAAGAGAACACTGGCTCAGGGATAACTCAGGTGCAGACACAAGGTAAGCATGAGAGTGAAGCAGGCTGGACTATATTTCACCCTAGCGAGAGCTCTGCTAAGAGCTTGTAAAGGGGGGAAGAAAAATAACACCTACAGTAATCTAAGGTAAGAGAAAAGTTGTTTACAAGTTCCTCTCTCAAATCCAACTGAACAAGATCGCTAGGTCCAAACCCAAAAGTTCCGCAGTGGGATTTCCTTTTCATACTCAAGACGGGAAGTACCTCTTTCAGGTTTTCTATTTCGATTAATCCTCAGATGAGTAAGATTTATGAGCGTAAGCAATTCATGACAACATCACTTCTCATCTGTGGAGGTATTACTGCAATGCGAAAGTACTTCTGCGTTACTAAATATCGGGAGTAAGGACAGCAGAAACATTTTATCTGAACTTGTTTTGATACAAGAAGTCTGACAAGAGACAGATTGAGCACCTGACAGAACAATACCCTCCTATTTTAATACCACAGCAAGATATATTATTAGAGTAATACTAAAAAAATTCACCTAAATACCATTTCTTTTCTAGAATCCTTTCTTCTCCCCATGTGTCTTTCCAATAAATTCATCCTCATACTTCAATGATCTTTCATAAATTTAAAGAAAATATGGGGCCCAACTGATTCCAAACAGGGAGTTAGCTCTATGGCTAACACTGGCATTGAAAGACCTGCCTGACATCCCCACCTTTGAGGGCATCCCACCACCTGCCCCGTGCCTGACCACCCAGCTCCTCCACGCACAGCGTTCCTACACACCGGCCACCAAGGCACCTGCTTGCACGGGGACAGCCTTAAAGCCCCTCATCTGCTGCCATGTATCAGTGGAACTGTGCCCTTCCCAGAACCAGTGGTGGCCACCCAAGCCTAGGGCTGGGTACCTGCGGGGAGGCCACGGGCTCTGGAAGGAGCAGAAGGCGGGTGCAGATGCCCGTGATGGTCTGAAAAGCTGCCTCCATCTCATCCTTCGTACAACCGTGCTAACAGCACCCACCACACGGCCTCAGGCAAAGCGACGGGGGAAAAAGTGCATTTTCACTCCCAGACCGCGAAAGCAGGAGGGCTGCACACCGCGAAGCACCAGGGAGCGCCCTGGGTCCCGCATGCCGGGCTGAGGATTGGGACCCGCGTCCTCCTTCCCAGAGAAGTCGGAGGCAGGGGTGGGCACCTGGAACCAGAGTGTGAGGCAGCTCCCAGGCAGGGTGGAGGGAAAGGTGATGAAATAGAGAAGCGCTGGCCGGGCCACCATGGGGTTAGTCAAGGGCAAAGCCCCGGGAAGGATGCGTGTTTCGGGGGCCGCTGGGCAGCCCGGTCCTGGAAGGACGGCGAGGCCGCATGGAGAATGGGAGTCGCTCCCGGCGTCCGCTCCGTGCGGCCGGGAAGGGGCTGGCGGCGGGCCGGGGGGCCCG
>VXBI01011460.1:116686-182653 GCA_013397375.1 Toxostoma redivivum
CCTCCTCCGCCCCCGCCCCTGCCTGCGCGCCCCTCCGCCGGGACCGTCCTGCCACCGCGCCGGCTCCCGTTCTGCGCTGAAAACTTCGCCCGCTTTCCCTAACGCTTATTTTCGTGTTGGTTTTGGGGAGGGGTGTTAACTAAATTTTTTTTTATTTACTTTTTTTTTGTGTGTGTGTGTGTGTGTTAACGAGGTTTTTTTCTTGATTGGGGAGCGGTTTTCTCTAATCTGTTCACTTCCCGCCCCTCCTCCTTCTCTCCCCCCTTCGCCCTCCTGTTTCAGCAGCACATTTAGGTCCACAAGAAAATTGTCGCCTGGAAAAAAAATAGATCTCCGGTGGCTAGAATGTATTTGACTTTTCGGGAAAGCTTTTTACCCTTTAAAATACGGTGCTGGTTAGAAAATGCTGTGGGTTTAAAGGGACCGCTTCAAGGCCCAGCTAGTGTGTCCCTGTGAATGAACCTCACAGGCAGGGTTCAAACAGTGATGCTGTAAAATAGAAAGTTATTTATGTTATTACCAATACAAGTAAAATGTGTTTCATTTTCGGCAATGTATTGCTATCCCTCCTACTTAAATGAGGGAAGTTTAGATTGAACATCCTCTTCCTGGGGGCAGTGCTTTAGGTGACTTCACTCCCATGCAAGATCTGAGGTAAGAGAAAGCAGGAGCAGTGACCCTGTGGTCCTTGACATAATTTCTCAGCCCTTCCTCCTGGTGAAGGACCTCATCCAGTCTTACTTTAAATGTAAAGAGTCCTAAATTTTGCTCTTGAAGTCTTGTTTGAATGTTTGTTTTGGGATTTTTTTTTACTCTTATAATTACTTAAGCATATTTTGCTTCCCCGTGTTTTCTAAAAGAAAGTATTTTCGTATCCTTCTTGCAGAGAAAAATGATTGCAAACATGAACATGACTCACAGGAAAATACAAAGGGTCTTTTAAAGACTTTTATTTTATGAATAATGACAATTATTTGGATATTCAAATACTATGTAACACGCTAACAGAATATGATACAAGTATATTTGGGAAGTAAAGAACTCTAGACTCACAGATATGAAAATGCTCAGGAAAGCTAAGAAAAATCAGCTACAGACAGTAATTCCATGTGGCTAATGAGTCTAATAAAAGGAACCCTATCACCAGAGCCAAAGCCTCTTCTGAGGAGGTACAGTCAGCTCATAGGCAGTATGTGGAGTTAAAATGTAACCTCTATCTGTCTTAACAGAGATTGTAAGGAAGCCCTGTCCCAGCAGGATGAATGTGATGTGATGCCTCGGTGCCAGGGCACAGCCTATGGAAGTTGCTCCCTCCCTCCCCACATTCAAGCCCAGTGTGGCTCACCCACACATCTCGACCATGAACCAAGCCTGGATATGTGATTCTCAATCTCCTGGCACAGGTTTCTGCACACATGAATCTTTGTGAATGCACCTAGTGATGGTGTCTGTAGGCGGCAGAACACTAGGATCAGCAAGTACTTAATCTGCTAAAGTGTCTGATCAGCCTGTGGTAAAGTCAATCCCAGCATTGTTCTAAGACCACAAGACCCATCTCAAAAATTTTAAGTTCCCAAGGAAGCTCTCCTTGCCTTAGAGGCTACAAAGCAGCAGTTAATAGTAGACTCTGTGTGTAGGAAACATGCACAGCTGAAACATTCTGTGCACTTTGGCAACACATTTTCAGATATGTATCAAGTTTTTTGTGTTTTTGTTTTGGTTTTGAGTTTTTCAAATTCACTAAAGCAAGGATGAAGTATTTATTTTCTTTATAGTAGAGTTTACTTCGGAAAGCACTGGTTTAATGCTACTGTTTGGGAAATAATTAGCCAGTTTTCAATACTTACCATTCACACTGTATGAAAAGAGAAGTTTAAATAAACGTATTGCGTGGCTCCTTACATTTTACCAGACTATTCATCTACCGCAAAATCTATGCAGCCGCAGTGCCACCTTTTGGCTAAAATTCTTTCGTGTAAGTAAAAACATCTCTTTTCCACAACTGCTGGGAGTTAACTGTTTGCATACACAGAATTTTGAGAGAGCAACGAAACATCCTTCATCCAGCCACACACCTCTGGAGTAGTAAAAGGTATAAAGAAATGCATGAAGCCTTACCAAGAATTGTGTACACCTTCTGTAGCTCAGCTGTTGACAGAAACAATAAATGCATTAACTTGAAAATTGGAGAGGCACTTTAGCCAGCATGGAAGCAATAAAGCAAAAGACTGAGTAAAATATAGAAAGAGAAACTGAATTAATGGGGAAGTGTCTGTTGGATTAAGTGTATCTAATAGAGGACAACGATTAGAAATAGGCCAGGAGCTTATTTAGTTAATGCCAGTTTTTTCAAGTGACATAAAAGCAATTTGAATATAAAGCAAGAAGTTTGCTTCTTCCCTAAGGGCATACAACTTACTGAAATCACATTGTGGGCCACAAAGTTTTCCTCTTTCCCTCTGCAAACTCAGGAAATTGCCAGACTCTGTGAGTCCTTCAGCATCCAGTAAATGTGCTAGCAGTGGATGTAGCTATCTCATCACCTACCAGCATTTCTTTCCCTTACTTTCAGCAGCCAGGATCTCAGCTCCCCAGGTGTGTAACACCCACCTTAGAATAAAACATTTTAGCACTGTGGAGGTTGATGAAGCCTTAATAAATAGTGGGAAGAAGACCTTACTTTTATAAAATAACAAACCTCAGCCATGAAAAGATTTGCTCTACCTCATCTTATCATTTTCTCTCTAGTGCTATCCTGGGGGTTTTTTGAAAAATGTTGTTCCCACTCCATCCAGTAGTCAAAATCAGTGGCAGTGAATAGAGTCAGAGGCCAAGAGAACTACTGGGGGGAAAAAAAAAACCAGAATGCATTGTGTCACCAATTCCATTAGGTAGAATATAATAATTTAGAATTGGTGGTTGAAGTTGACTGTATTGAGCTGACTGTTCAAAACAGTGCTGTTCAGAAAAACAGCTTCTAAAAAGAAGAAAGAAAGCCTGAGGTTTCTTGTTTGTTTGACCATTTGAATCATGAACTCATGTCTTTGTTCTAGCAGTCAGAGACTGAATAATATAACAAGGGCTTGACTATGGATACATGAATATATGTATATATTACATGATCACACAATCCGTACAGTTGGCGAGCTCCATAAATGAGTGCTAAACTAACTGAAGAAATAAAACTCCTCTATGTAAAGAGGCAGCAAGGCATTAAGTTCCACTGAGAGGCAGAAGAAGTTACTGAAGCCTTTTCAGGGCAGTCACTGCTGTACAGTGCTGGTTTACATTTGTTATTCTTACAATATGAGAGACCAGCTTTGGGGACCTGTGGGGAAGGAAATGGCTTTAACATTTGCAGTGATGATTAACTAGCGTGTTATGTCTCTTGATCCATGCTCCCTAAGAATACATGAAAACATCCTGCTCCTTGTACCTATTCTCCTCCTGCTCAGTCCTGTCAGCAGCTGGGGGAACAGCCTGTGGAGGCTCACCAGGAGTCAAACAATTCAGTTTTTAAGCTTAGTTCACATTCAGCTCTGACTGAAGCTGTTATTGTTCACTTCCAGCATGAAGTTCAGTTAAACTTCAAAATAATATTCAAGTTCAGCTCTGGTTCAAGAAAAGTTTAAAAAAAATATTTCAAACTGATTTTTGGTTCAGAGTAAGTTTAATTCCCCAGTACCAGCAGTAGTCAGTAACTATTTGATCTTCTTAAATTATGAGCTTGTCTTGCTTTACAATAAGGAAATTCATTCCACTCAAATGTATGCTGAGTAGGCATCCTTAGAAAAGTTCAGCTGCCCCAGCAGAGCAGGAAAGTTTCTTAGGAGCTTCCAAATTTCCTCCATGCTTGATTTATCTTCCATTCATTAATCCACAATTTCACCACTCATTTCAGATGAATTAGAACTGGGCACAGGGTGAGCAGAAACTTTCTAAAATCAGATGCATTACCAAAGGTCTGATTTTTTTTTGCCTCCTAGCCTTTGTTAGTGTTCACAGAGTCTGTCTAGAACTCTCATCTTGCTCAGTAAATACCTATTTATAGAAACTCTTGCTGCTTGTTGGTCTTGTTCTGATGGGTTCTACAATCTGATCAATTAGGAAGCATCAAAATGTTATTACCTTTACCTGAGAGTGACGTACAACCCAACAGGGGAGGTCTGTCATGTACTCAAGCAGTTCCAGTTTCATCACATTTTGTAGGGCATCAAACCTGGCAGAATCCAAACGGTGTCTCAAAGCGTCATTGACTGTTGATGCAATTATAAAGGAAATCTGTTCTTGACTACTAAACTCTTCCACATAGATCAGAAGTTAATCGTTAGGAGCAACATTCATTATGATTGTTAAGGGAAATGGCATTCTCTAGTGGTCAGTGCAGAGGACTAACAAAACAGAGCTGCTCACTGCATGGATGGAAACCAAATGCATCCCCAAGCTCCTCTGGCATTATTGTGTGACTGCATCAGTAACACAGGAAAACTCTTCCATAACTATTAACAAGAGAGGCTAGACAAGGTGGAAGCTAGTGGGATCTTCACACAGAGCGATGACATTATATACCTATGAATTTACTCATATCAGGAGTAAATTTTAGCAATTATAGATGAATTGTGTTTGCTCCTTTCAAATCAGGCTTCAGCAGGTGAGCCACTTGCAAGTTTCTCTTCTTGGTGGAATAAGAAATATAGGATAGCCTCAACAGTTCAGGATTATTAGCACTTTTAATATTTTCCTGATCAGATATCAGATTTCTGTGATTGCTGAGGCAAATTATGCCAGTGAATTTTAAGCCCCACACCTCAGTAGTGATAAAAAAAATAGGAAAAATAACTAATTCAGCATGCATTGTTTACCTGCCTGCATATAATCATATTATACATTGGAAGAATTTTTGAAGATTGTGCAAAGTCTGAGAGAATTGTTCAATAAACAGTGAACCATGAATTTTCCTCTGCATGTTCAGAGTCCAAACATGAACAGACTGTCAAATAACAAACAGGCATGTCACATAATTAAAACTGTCTAGTAAAAGAGCAGAGCTTGTCAAGAGCATTTTTAAGTCTGAAAAAACCACAAGTAATAAATTTCCTACTCATCGCTGAAAAAGAATTAACCATTTTGAGTATCTGTTTAATACATTTACATTTCAAGCATATTTTAAAGAAAATTTTTAAACAAGCTGGAATAGTGCCATGAAATACAATTATTCCTGGTCATACTCTCTAATCAAGATCATTGATTTGACTATGGATAATTGCAACATGATCATAAAGTGCATGATGAAATTAAGTGGTTCCAAGACACTCCTGCCCAGATTGTTGTAAACACAGAGCTGTGCAACAGATTTGAGCTAGCTGGAATTAAAACATGAAACATTCATCTGGACTCCTTTGGAAATGGCTGTCAGCAATGCTCTGCTGTGGTGCGGATATGATTAGTAGCTGGCAGAGAGCTGGGCCTTTGCATCACAGAAGCACTGTCGCAATTTACACTTCTGCTGGCGGCATCAGTGCAGAGCAAAGAGAAATGAGGCTGAGCAGATCCCAAAGCATGCTGGACCAAAACCAGAATTCTCTGTGGAGCAGTATAACAGTAAAATAATAGATTTATTACCCAAGTGTAAGAGCAGACATCACTTCACACACCTGTGCTTCAGCCAGAACTCCTTCCTCCAGCTGAGCCTACGCAATCAAGGAAACCACCAACTCCTGCAGGTCCCGAGCTCAGATCCAGTTTAGGTTGACTGTGACAGAAATGCATCATTCCTGAAAGCTGGGCAGTGGTCAGGCATGCCCTAAAAACACTCTCCTTCACTCACATGGGATTCATGGGCAGGGAACACTCCCTCCTAGTGAGACAATGAGTCTGTTATCTCTCTTCAGTTCTCCCACATTTTCCAACTCATCCCTCCCTGCCTTTCTGCAGAGCCTACTATTGCAACACCTACTCTGGAGAAAGGCTGGAGAAGCACAACCTGTCCTTTTGCTTCCCTTTAAATGGACACTGAAAAATCGTTATAAAATCTGTGTGTGTTTTTACCACACCTTAGGTGGATCTGCAATATAAGGAAGCAATGGAGTTTGAGGTTGGAAAGGGAAGTGGCTCCAGCAGGGCTCTGCTAGGAAAGCTGCTGGCATGCCTTAGGTCATTCACCTGATGGCTGAGCAGATGTCCTTCACCTCTCCCCTTTTCTCATTTTTCCTGTCCCTCCAGGATAAACTCCTTGAGAAAAGCCCTTAGCAACTAAAGGATAAACTTGGCTGGGAGGAGATGGACAAAATGAGGAAGAGAAGGGAGGGAAATTATTTTATGTTCACACACACGTGTGTTTCATCCCTGTCTTGGGTAGGAAAGAGGGAGTCGAGAAGTAGGAGAGGAAGTCAGCTGATGAATGGCTCCAGGCAAAAGAGAGAATTACCTGGCAGGGTTGCTCCATACAGCAGTATACATATTTAAAAATAATTTTTTTAACTAACTGGTTTGGATAGAGATATCTGTCCCCAGAGCAACCAACAATGGAAAACCAAGCAACAATAATTTTCCATTCCAATGACCAGTGCTATAATTAGATAATAATGCTAGAAAATTTAGTCCACTTTGAGGTGAAACAGGAAAGTCATGCATGCTGCCTGACAGCTAAAGAAAAAAAAAAATCCCTGTTAATTCATTTACAGGGACTGTTTCTGCGGTCAGACAGATATTTCTTTACTAGTGAAAATTCAGCAGCTCCAAATAATTACTGCTGAACTAAGGAGAGAACTTCATACTGAGCTCTTAAACATCATATGACACCAAGGATCAGACACCCTGCACACATCATTGGTGACCTGGACAACAGGCATGGACTGTTAACTCTCCTCTAAGCCAAGGAGTCAAAGCTGGCAAAAGACAAGCACATTGGCCAGTGTGAGAAAACCTGGAATGCCATTTCTTGTAACACATCTGTTTCATGGCACAAGAGGACAAGTTTGTCTTAGAAAAACACTGCCTTCATTCTTAAGAGGAAGAGCACCACTGGAAAAAGCATAGAAAACTTACAGAGCACATGACTGGAGTCACAGGATGGAATCCTAATTAATATTTTGTTCAAAAAAAGTTCAATTTTAATTCTTCATTCAGATACCAGTTTGATTCAACATTGTATTATAGACTAAAAAAATACTAATTTAAAACCCTACAAATAATCTAAATATCATTTTTTTCTCTAAGATGAGAGAGAACCACTTCAAGTTATGCTGGGGAGGTTTGGTTTGTATATTAGGACAAATTTTTTCACTGAAAGGGTTGTTAAGCACTGGAACAAGCTGCCCAGGGAAGTGATTGAGTCACCATCCCTCAAAGTATTTCAATAATGTGTAGATGTGGCACTTAAGGACGTGGTTAATGATGGACTTGGCAGTGCTGGATTAGTCATTGGACTCAATGATTCAAAAATCTTTTCCAACCTAGATGATTCTGGGATTCTGTGATTGTGCATGTTCCTATGGTCTAGGATACAAACTGATATTTGAATGTAAATCAATGCAGGCATGTGAACATGGAAAATATTTTGGATCCCACATAAGCATTGCCAAACCTGTTTCAATAAATAAATAAAACCCAAACGAACAAAAAACCACTAAAACCAAAAACACCAAACAGAATTATAGATGCACACTTACTTTTTGGTAGATAGTAAGGTTCTTTTCACTGCTTCTGAGTCTTTTGGATTGTTATCCAGAGATATAAAAATTTCCATTTGCATTATAGAGAGATTATAAACAAAATTTTTTTAATTCATTCTGGGAATAGATCTATTCAGCTACATATATAGGAGTTTTACCTACCCTGGTAGTTCTATTATGTTTTCCCATTAATTATGTATTTTTCTTTTCTAATTGTATTTCTGCACCTAAAATTACTAAAATATATCTGAAAATAAGACAATAGTAACTGAACACAGTGTTGAATCTGCCCAGAAAAAAAGGAAATGCATATTTTAATATGGCAAGTGGATTCAATTTCTGAGTAGGTTTATTATTCCCGACAGGGTCAAGTCAATCTCCGAAGAAGCACAAGGAGCTCCATGGGATCAGATTCAAATGCCCACGTGCAGTCATCTGACATTGTGGGATTCATAAACCAATTAATTTCTTGGTTTTGTTTTGGGTTTTTTGGGGTTTTTTTTATTCTACAGAGAGGTGTACTGAGATCCAGGTAATTTGTGTGTGACATGAGGTAGACACCTGAAAGTGGCACAAAACAGGCAAAGCAAGCACAAGTTGTTGCATCTGTTCTACTCCAATAAGGCCTGAGTAGGTGGCTCCTAGCCCTCAAACACACACATACCAGTAGCAAGGTCAAATGCTCTGCACCACTACACTTTCTCAAGTGATTCTGCTCTGCACAAACTTCTGCTCTCATGGAGTCTTGTTTGATAGCTGAAGTGAGCACATGTAAAGATTAGTTCTGTGATATGTTTTACATACATGGAGATTTTCATCACTCAACTCAGGAGCCCAGTCTTCCAATAAAGTTAAGAGAGAGCTGCAGGCACCTCCAGAGGGCAATCCAGAGCTCCTGTTTTGAGAGTGCTGGATTTTTCTCTGAAGGTACTCATCTTCCCCTCTGCTAACTCCTTAGCAAGACTAGAGGGTTGATAGTGAGTCCATTCCTGGTTTACCTGCCCATTACAAGCCCTTATGGGCAGTAGGGACAGAAGGGCAGCAGGATGCCAGAACTGCCCAGCTGCTATGCATAGTAGCATTTTTTGCCATGAGGTCATGATACCTGACATTGGGCTGGGTAAACAAGTCCTTTGCATCCTTACCTCTCCTTGGTTAACTCAGCTCAGCTGGAAAGAGAAATTAGCAGGGAAAGGGATTGGCTGCATGGACACAGACAGAGTTGTGGACAATGGCTCTATGTCCAGGTGGAGGTAGGTGACAAGTGGTGTTCCTCAGGGCTCTGTCCTGGGACAGGTGCTCCTCAATGTCTTCCTTGATGACACAGACAGTGGGATTAAGTGCACGCTCAGCAGGTTTGCAGATGGCACCAAGCAAAGTGGTGCAGTTGGCACAACAGGACAGGATGACATCCAGGGGGACCAAGCTTGGGAAGTGGGCCCACAAGAATCCCCTGAAGTTGAACAAGTCCAAGTGCGAGGTCCTGCATCTGGGTAGGGTAAATCCCAGACATGAGCACAGACTGAGACAGGAACTCTTTGAGAGTAGCCCTGTCAAGAAGGACTTTCCATCACTTGTGGATGGAAAGCTGGACATGACCCAGTGATGTGCACTCACAGCCAAGAGTGCATTCCTGGACTGCTTCAAAAGCAGTTGGAGGAGATGATTCTGCCCTGTACTCCCCTCTGGTGTGACCCCACCTTGACTGCTGTGTCCAGCTCTAGGGTCCCCGGCACATGAATTGCATGGATTTGTTACGGATCCAGGGGAGGGATGTGAAGAGGATCAGAGGGATGGGGCACTTCTCCTATGCAGACAGGCTGGAAGAGCTGGAGTTGTTCAGCCTGCAGAGGAAAAGGTTCTGGGAAGACCTCATTATGGAGGACCTCCCAGTACCTTAAGGGGGCTTGTCAAAAAGGAGGTGGAGGGAGTTTTCATACAAGCAAACAGTGACAGAACAAGGGACAATGGTTTTAAATTAGAGGAGGGTAGGTTTAGATAAGATGTTAGGAATAAATGCTTTACTCAGAGGGTGATAGGCAGTGGAACAGGATGCCCAGAAAAGTTGTGGATGTCTCATCCCTGGAAGTGTTCAAGGCCAGGTTGTATAGAGCCCTGAGAACCCTGATCTAGTGAGTGGTATCTCTGCCCATGTTTGGGGGTTTGGAACTAGATCATCTTTAAGGACCCTTCCAATCCAGACTATTCTATGATTGTATGATTAAAATGAAACAGTAGAGGGCAACAGGTTTTGATGAGCCCATAGCTGCAAACACAGTTTAGTTTGGACATTAATGGAATTTTTGAATTTTAAGCAAACTGTCTTATAATGAAAAATTAGGTGGCATAACATTATCCAAGTGTGTATTTCACCAGGGCAAACACAAAGTTGACTGTATTTTTTTGCAAAACTCCGTATGGACTTTCTGAAAATTGCAAATGCTCAGCATCCCACTAGTAAACCTCATCATGTAACTTGCATTCTTCTCATCTCTTCTGCATGTTCAGGAAAATCCTGAACAGTTATGAAAAGCACAGTGACATTTTAAATATCAGTTGTGATATTCCATCTTTTTTGTACAAGTTTCCTCCAGAAGAGTGGCAAAACCAATTTGAAAAATCAAAGTTCTGTTTACTGTAAAACAAGGACTAGAAAGACAAAAGAGAAGAGTCAGAGGGAGATAAGACATTTTTAATGTCTTAAAAAAATTAAAATTTTCTACTGTCATTATATGATGTATTTTTATTTTGATACAGAGGAATGTAGTTGAGTATTATGCTAAACTTTATATTTTATCACCTTATCCAAGGTGATAAAAATATGCTGGCTTTTGTAGTTAAGAGACACAAAAGAGTAACCCAGACTACCACTGTCACTACCCCCCTTGGACATCAAAGCACAGGTAACCAGGTATGGTAACTAATATAAGACTGGATGTAGGCTTTGTCCTAGACCTGGCACTGATACCTCTAGAACAACAGTGAAATACCTGACTCAAACTCTCTGAGCACAGATGGAGAATGAGGTGCTTCAAATGTCATGGAAATTGGAGACAGAGCTGAGCTTTATCATTCTAGGGACAAGATAGGGAGATCTCCTTTTAGCCCTTCCCTTGATTGCTCCTCTCCCTTGTATTTACAAGTATATCTGGGAAGGGAAAAAACCTTTCCCCTTTTTCCATGTCTTCTATCTATTTGTAAAATACCTACATTTATTACCTAATGTAATAAATAATAATTACTTTGCAGTGGTTGTCTTCTAGGCTGTTTTTCTCTCACAATTTCCCAAGCCCATATTAAAGTGAGTTCTGCTTATTTGCAAACAGAGTACAGAACTAAAGCCAATGGAGGAGGATAGGAACTCTTTGGCTGGGATCAAATATTTTATTAAACATATGATGCATGTCTCTTTGCAGATGAAAACAGACTAGATAAGAGGAATGACCTTCAGTTTCTTGTTAGAGAAATGTTTTCCCTTACTCTCTCCTGTCTCTGCTTTGTTTTGAAGCTTCTTTCTTGCAAGAAAAGCTTGTACAAAGACAGTAAACAAATGGTTTGTACAGTTATTAAACCACTATTGTGGGGGAAGTGACAGTTCTCTTACTCAAAAATGTATGTGTAAAGTAGCCTAGAAACAGGAAGTGAAGCCCTCATGAACCATGATTGTTTTATACTTTCCCTGCATACAGGCTCGAGTATTTAGTAAAACACAAGTTTCTAAGCTAATGCAGAGCTTTTAGATGCCATCATTGACTGTTACCTGAGCATAAGAAAGGCACAAGCAGCATCCCCAAGGCTCAGAACCAATTTATAGAAGCAAAGCGTTGTCTAATGAACAAAGATGGGCAGAAATAGTTACGGTCCTTTTGAGTGTCTGTGTGAAATATGTGTCACCTTGGAGACATCCCATACCTAGGAGGGATACACACCATTCATGACCTCTGCAGTCACAAAGCCTATTCAAAAGAAGAGGCCAGGGTTTACACCAGTTTGCCCTCTTCTTCCCTTCCTACTTGTCTCATGCACCCAGTCACAGATCTCCAACCCAAAATGATGGTGCCAACCATTAAAATATGTGGGCAGCATGTTTGAAGGGGCACTGTCTTTATAACAAAGTTCAAATCCTAAGCAAAGAGTTCCGTGCACCTGTGTCTCTCCTGGATCAGCTGCTGGGATAAGGCTAAGAAGCTGTGGATTTGATGTGCTGGCTTTGGCTGGGGTAGTTAATTTTCTTCACAGTAGCTGGTATGGGGCCATGTTTTGGATTTGTAAGGAAAACAGTGTTGGTCACTCAGGGGTGTTTTAGTTATTGCTGAGCAGTGCTGACATAGAATCAAAGTCTTTGCTGCCTCTCCTGCCACCTCACCAGTGAGAAGGCTGAGGGTGGGCAAGAAGTTGGGAGAGGACACAGCCAGGACAGCTGACCCCAGATGGCCACAGGGACATTCCATACCATATGGCATCATGGTCAGTATATAGAGCTGGGGGAAGGATAAGGAAGAGGTGTTTGTCTTTCCAAGTTACTGTTAAGTGTGGTGGAGCCCTGCTGCCCAGGAGATGGCTGAAAACCTGCCTGCTCATAGGATGTGCTGAATAAATTCCTTGCTTTCCTTTGCTTGTGTGCACAGCTTTTTGCTTTACCTTTAAACTGTCATTACCCCAACACATGGGTTTTCTCAATTTTTCCCTTCCAATTCTCTCATGCATCCCACCAGGGAGAATAAGTGGGCATCAGGATGGTACTTCATTGCCATTTATGTTAGGGTTAAACCATGGCACATAATCAACAATCACACTGTAAAGGATATGCTCAGACTAGAGCTGCTGGATCCAGTGTTACAGAAAGAGTTACATTTATATTCTTGATGCACTTGTATTTAGAGACCATCTATTCAAAATCACAAGACAGAAATGGTTTAGCCTTGACATCATTGGCAATTCTAAAATTGAAAAGGGTTTGTTGTTTTTCTCTCTCCCTTAGAGAATTATGCTCAATATTTTCAAGGAACTGTCATTTCCTGTAAAATAATGTTTATGGTGGCAGGCTCTCAGTCTTTCTGGTAATTTATTTTCAGAACATTATTATTTATTGTAGCTGTTCATTGTTCTCTGGTGTTTTGTTTTTTTTTCTGGCTTTCAGCAGGACTGCCCCATGCCTTTCCAAACTGTGGAGATTTTACAGTGGAGTGGTTCAGAGTAATTTCAATCTATTTAAATGAATGCTGAAAATGCCATCAAACTTCAGTGCCCACTTGAAGGAGATTGTAAAATGAACACCAAAGGAATAAGATGTCCATGTCTGCATCTTCTCCTTCAAAAACACTGGGAAACTCCATGCAACAGCCATGTTTGTTTAAATCAACATGATCTGGGAAACCACACTAGCTGTCTTTGAGTTTTCTGCTTTTCCTTAGATCTCCCAATAGCCACCCCATGTCCTGATCACCATTAGGTCCATATAGATGGGTGGTGTTCAACCACACACATTCACCATGAAAAATAATGTAAGGAGGATGCTGAAGATCTTGGCATGACATAATTCCTATTGTGTGGACATAATTCCTATTCCTATTACTGGGTCATTCAGTTCCACCTCTACCTCAAATCTGAATAAACCTGCTGTCCAGTTGTAAATAGTAGGCGATCACACAGTATCAGAATTTAGACCTAGATCTAACTTTTCTTGAAGGAACTTATCTCAATATGCTGCCCAGTTAATCCTGAACAGAAATCAATCACAAATGTGCTTCTGGCAATAGGAAGCTGCCTCAGCATTTTCAAATCTTCTAGGCTGCAAAAGCAAAATTATTTGCCCCATTCATAGTCCTTGTTAGCAATGAACTTTCCATTGGCTGCAGAAAACTGTAAGAATTGCTTAGTTGCAAAGCATGTGCAATTGGCAGTGCAGGTTGTGGCCACTAAAAGGAAATCCCATGACAACAATGACTTCAGGGAACAGGTTATGGCTCAAAGACATGAAAAGAAAGGAATGAAAGGCCCAAATTCTGTTCCTTCCCCAGGAGACAAAACGTCCACCAAAAGCATATTGTGACTAGTGACTAGTAGGGCTGAGACTCAAAGTGCATTGGGTCATGAAAGGTGCTGACAGCCTCTCCCCAGAACGTGGAGTTAGAAACAATATAGGCGTAATATTCTTCTAAGTTTTTACTAGGAAATGTGGAGACAGCAGGCAGTGTTCTCCCACTTCCCCTCTGCTCTCTCTCACAGACACTTCCTTTGTCTGTACCAGCTGGGTTATTAACAGAATATAGTTTTTCATTCCATTTCTCCTCCCTTTGGGCTTTCTATACTTCTGGTCACAGAGAAGAAGGTAAATACACCTTTTTAATTACATAGTCTGTCAGAATTTTTCCACACTCACCCAATCTATTAATTCTTTTTGTACTTCAGATTTGTTCTTAACCTCCTTTCCTTACACTTAGCCTTTTTCAGTTTGTATCTGAATGCACCAATAGAAAAAAGCACAACCCTTTCCCTGCAGAAATCCAAAAACGGATCTTGCAAGACTCATTTTATGACAGCATAATTTTCCCCTTTCTGTAGAAAAACTAATACTTCTATAGACCTGAGAAATGGTCCAAAAGGGAAGATACTTACTGTTACCTTCCAGCTGTGCAAAATATTGCAGTTTTCACATCAGAGAACCAAATGCTTGGGTTTCTTGTCAGATGACTTTCACAGATATATAATAATATATTTCTTACTTTCCAAGTGGACTTTAAATGTAGCTAACTTTAAAGAGTTGGTACTCTACAGACCAAACTCTGACTACAGAACGGGGTATATTAGCTTCCAGACTAGCATTACTTTAGCTTTTTGAGCTAAGTTGAATTGGTGCTGACATGTATACTGCTCTATGACTCTAGGAAAACAACTATTCTAGCCTTGAGGCATCTTAAACACAGGGCATGGAGTCAACTGACGTAAAAGAGTACAAAGACCATTTCTGTGCTAAATAAGAAAAGAATTCCTTACTTGTAAGCCCAGTGGTTCTGATACAAGGAAGATCAAATAGTAGCTAATTTCTAAATGTATATGCAAGCACATTTTCATTCATACCACCATTTCCTCTGCTTACCATTCCCTGAAACTACTTGGCCCTATTCTGTCAGACACTCCCTAGCTCTTCCACCCTTATCCATGGAGACCCAGGATTGTGGATTCCCTCTTCAGGCATATACAAAGAAAATCCTGTGCTACTACACTTGAAAATTCACTTTTCTGAACCCTTTCCCATTAAAACAGAGCAAGTAGCAAAGACAAGTAATTACCAAATGGAGATAGCCAGCGATTTAATGTCATCACCTCACACAGACAACCTGGACACTGAGAGAAGAATAATGTTTTGTGTGCTAGCAAAGTCTTGGAGAATGAGAAATGTAACACATTTTTCAGCAGTGTGAAAGAACAGCTTTTTCTTTTCTCTCAAAAAGAATTTGCAACCTCTTGTAAAACTCTAAGAATATATATATTCTATTGAAATATACATTTCTCCTATATGCATACACATATATAGTAATAGTCTGAGAGAGTGATAACCTCTCCAGAGATTTTTGAATTCACCTTATGAAACGAGATTTTAATGCTGCCAGCAGTGAGTAGGCCAACTGTATTATGTGACTGCATTCAGATTCAGACTATTTCATGGTCCGTTCCTCCCTCCCTTTCTCCAGAAGAGGTAGTTCAGATACAGAGCCAAGGACACTTTCCTCCTCCAGAAGCTCACTTTCAAAGTCCCTCTCTTAGACAGACTGTGCTCCTACCTTCCTGCTAACACTTGTTCCAACAAATTTCTGCTTTTGGCTAAAAGCAGGAAGCAATGGAGGCTGAAAGTACCACCTTCTATACTCCCTGATTCCTCTATGTGCCTGTCCCTGCTCCCCAAAAGTCTCAGAGAGGGAGGACAGAAGCAGGTCTAGGGTCTGCAATGCTTTTTAGAAACAGCTTGTGAGACTGCTTTAGTTCCCCTGCCCAGAGATGCCTGGAAGAGTTGTATCACCACGAGTTTGAATCCTGTTTCAGCCTGTTGTTATGAGTGAGTGCTTTCTACATGACCCTCCTGCTGTCCCACTCCAGCCTGGAGCGAGCAATCTGTGCAGGTGTGATTTCTGTTCTCAGACTGAGCCCCAGCCCTGCTGCACCTTTCAAAGCCTTTGCAGAAAGGAACTAAGAGACAGACAATCACAGACTGTTTCCCCTGGTGTTCAAAAGCCTGCATTGACAAGGAAAAAGATTGGTGAGATCAGGACATATTATTCAAGTCAAAATTAACTAATTAGACACAGATTTAACAAAATGTACAGCAGAAATGTGCGCTTGATTTCCCTGACCTAATGTAGAGGCCTTCTTTGTACTGCTGCTTGTGTTACCATCCTTAATCACAATGTCTGTGCTCCCATAAGACTTGGTGGAGTGGCTGGAGGGGACCAGGCAGAAGTGATGGGGAGCCTGAGCACTCATTGCATCCTTTACCAGAAGCTGTTATACAGCAGCTATGGGCTCACCTGCAAGGGGGCTTTTTGGAATTGACAGTAACAGAGCAGAAACCAGCCTAGATGTGGTAGCAAGAAGCAGGGCCAGAGCTGCCAATGAAACATAATAAATTCCCAGATATTGCCTCAAATATCACGTGGGTAACACCAGTCATCCTAGTTCAGAGACAAGCCTGAAACATCCCACGGAGTGGCACACAAGAAATCTTCTCAAGATGAAAAGTGCACCCTTCTTCTTTAAACCTCCCTGACTTCTCCAAGGCATTAGATATCTGCCATAACCATAAATGGCAGGCAGCACTGTTGCCATTGAGAATATTATCAACTAGGTCATTGTTGTGCCCATTGGAGCACAATGTAGAGGACTCACTCAATGTTTGGCTTGAGACCCTGTCTTTTGGTGGAGGAGGAGAATGGCATTGAATAAAAATATCTTGGAAATGAACTGGCTAGAAAAGGAGAACCTTGTGGGAGGCAGGGAGTAGCTCATGCTCAGTGCTTGATTCTCCTCCTCCACTGAATGCTTTGACTGCACAGTCTGCCTGGTCAGGAATGAAATGCCTTCTCTGTCAGGCAGTTCAAGGGACATCCAACTCACAGTCTGGCATTTCCAGGGTAAGAAGGCTGCAAGAGACCTTCTGCTACTTGAGTCCAATTTTAGAACAGAGGCACTGCTCCCCATCAGCATCACCAGGACACCTTTGGATTGTCAATAGGCAGGGTGATAAAACAGACTAACACCTTGCTGCACTGACACACATGAATTTCCATGGTCAGTAAAAGATCCTAATTTGAGGAATATTGATAACTACGTATCAACTCCTTTGTACTGAACCATCACTTGAAAGCAGATTTAAAAGTAAATCAGGCATACTGGGGACTCAGCTGTCATAATTTGCTTATATGTAAGAAACTTCTGCACACAAACAACTTGGAGATTGTTCCTGTTCCTTTTTGTGTTTTTTTTTTAGTATCCTCAAGTGAACAATAAAACTGAAATGTCAGGTAAATTTTTAGAACAGAAAAAAAAGCAACAAAAACTACAACTAAAAATATTAAAAAAAAAAAAGAAGCTCACCTCATGTCTTATTTTATCCGGATCTTTCCAGAGGAAATGCTATAAATTTCACATGTTGCTATATAAGCATCTTATCAGTGACCATTGAAAAAATAGTCTTGAAGAGACCAAATGGGTTTATTGCACACACTACTCTGCTGTGAGTATATGTATATATTCTAAATTTATTTTCTTTATTATTATCAAATTAATAGCGTTAAACCCTCAGGCATTAAGGTGAAAGCCAGAAATGAGAAAGCCGAGAGAAGAAGGAAATCCTAAAGTACCAAACTGAATGAGTGTAAGCTGCCAGGCAATACCCCTGACTGGTAACTCCCAGAAAAAATGGTAGCTCTTGGCAGTGGTGAAATTTAACATGAAAGATGTTCTTGCACCTTAGAGATGCTGGAATAAGGAAAAAACTGGGGAGTCTGACTGGCCTATCAAGACTGGTGGGTAGCAAGGAGATAGAACTGGAAAGAGACAAGAAAAGGATTTTTATCTCTCCTTGGGGCTGCTCTATGCAGTTTTTATCCAGCGCTGAATAAATAATTCTCAAAAACAGATTTGGGATCTCCAGTGCCTGGTTCTCAGCAGTACTCCTAGGCAAAGATTCAGCAGATGCTTACCTTGGTGAATCTGTCTTTTTAATGTGCATGGAAACACCCAGGGCACTTCCATCCAGGTATCCTATAGCATTACATGATTCTGTGCAAATAGTTGCTAAGTAGGGGAATCTGCCTTCACTAACCTGCACAGGGGTATAACAAAATAACACTTAAGGTCTGCATGATGCAGCTGGTGTAAGAATTTGTGATCATAATTGGTTGTTCTTATGTCTTATCTTAAAAATTAGAAACTTTTCTGGATTTACTCTCAAAGTGCAGACAGACAGATGTGATTGTGTCCAAGTAGCCACATGCTGGGGAAATATACACTCTTTCAACACACTGTAACAGCCTCCAGTTATCCCAGTTATCAGAGTGAATCAATATGGATTAAGGACTGCCATGCCACTCAGTCAGTGCAGAAGCACACACTAACCACATCCTTACAGGATAGCTTTGGTGCCATGTTGTTGAAGCTTATGTCAGAGCACTTTGAATCCTGAAATTCCCCAACTCCAGCTTCTCTTTTGAACTCACAAGTTGCAACTGAAACCAACAAAAAGCTCTATTAAACATTATCCTTACCTAATTGAATATATTAGTTGTATATAGCAATTACCTTCTCCTTTTTACGGTATAGTAAAGCACTTATGGTATAATAAAATCTACCACACAGTGCTCAACAGCCCAGTGTGTTGAGCAATTTAGTTTTTAGTGCTTCATGTAGGCTAGGAATTGATTTTAATTGCCTGGCATAAATCACACAGTCCTACTGTAGAGACCCTTATTATTTCACAGACAGGGCTGGTTTTAATCCTGTATATTCTTGTGGAATAAGAGGCAAGCAGAACGAAAAGAAAATCGCATTTCAGAAGTTTACTTCTGAAGAAGAGAGATTTGTTCTGAATTCAATGAAAATTTAAGAAAGGCTCTGTACATGTCATGAGCACAGTAGTAAAGAAAACTGTACATCACCACTAAACCTCAGGCACTGCAATTGTTTCATGAAGTAAACCTTGACAAACTATGTGGGAGTTAGAAAGAGAATTTGCAGTCCAGATAGAAATTTGTTTTGCTTACAAAACTGTCTTTCACTCTTTTCCTAGGATATCCACAAATAATATCTCCATGTATTTTGCATGTATGTTTGTATCTACAATGCATGTGAGAGGGAAGCACTTTCTCATGAAGTTTGGATCTCATTTGCAGCTTTTCTGTTCCAACACAGTTGAGTCATTTGTCTTAGTAATAACTTAAGTAAAACAAAACTAAATCTAAAACTAAACCAAAACATCCTGTATTAAAAAGAAAAAAAAAAAGTGAGCAAGAGAGAGAAAAAAAAAATAGCTGAAAATGTCTATTTAAAAGTAAAATTGAAGTGGAAATGATCTGCACATGATTGTGAGCCATAATCTAATTAGTAGATTAATGGTGATACAATTTTTGGCTAGACTACAAAATAGTTCCTGGGAACACATGAGAAAAGAGATTTGCATCTCGTATCTAAACATCTAAATCACAAATTCAGGTCTAATCAATACTGATTTACGTTTTAATGCAAATATCAGCCCTGAACACTCAATATCTGCAGTATTAAAGCAAGCCCCCTTGGCATTGCAGCATTCTGATGTATCTACACTGTGTGTATGAGGAAAATGTAGATGAGCACTCAGATACCACAGGGAGGAGTTCAATGTTAGAATTAAAAGCAATAATTATGGTGATAGAAAAAGATAGCTTATGTTTGATTTAGTTTCCAGATTTAAAATTTTCCAAGTTACACTTCAAGGCTCAAAGAGGTTTTTTTATGTAGAGAGAAGAAACACCATTCATTTAAAAAATCTGAAATAATTTGCAAAGCATACTGAAAAATCATTTACTTCTAATTAATCCCATTAATATACCCCTTCTGAAAATGCTTAATTATTGCTTTGAGCATTTTTGAAGACCTTTTAAATTCATTATTGGACTATCAGCTGCATATTTATCAAATCTGGACAGGCTAGGTCATCATTCGTGGAACCAATTTATACAAGGGCAAGTTAACCACCACATATAAACTGGCTTTTAAAGTTCACAGTGCTGTTATAAAGGTCATGGTGATACTTAGTGAAAATTGAATCATGCAGAAGTCGATACAAAAAGACATATTGTCTTCCTTCAATGAGGACCTTTAATGCTATGCCAGTTTACTTACCATCAAACTTTGCAAAGTCAGCAACCTAATAAAGAATTTAGGATTTATGGGCCCTTTAATTCAGCATAGGAAAAATAGCTAGAAAGTGACAGACTAATAGGCCAATTATCTGAGGAATATTTTGTTTATTTGGCAGAAATTACAAGGAGATGCATAATAAAAATACCTTCAGTAACCAATTTACTCCTACATTAAAATAAACTCATTCACGACTACTGTGCTACAGAAAGTACCATTAAAATGTTCAAAGTTCTTCCCTGATGCCAAACAAAAACTCTTAAGCAAGGCAATATACAATATTAATATTGTTTTATGGTCAATTTATGTCTAGACACAAGCAATAAGAGGTGGAAGAATACTACAGAAATTACAGCTTTTATGCAGGAAATAGGAACAAAGCCCCGAAGGATTTGTCTTACTCCAGATTTAGAAATTATTATTTTTTCCATATTAGGTATGGGTCTAAAATATTAGCTGTTTTCTTTGCATGAATGCACTCTGGAGAGGGAATAGTCTGACAGTTTTTTATTAAAAAATACTTAAATAAAATTTTGCTTTTTTATTTAGCTGACATAACCTAATTGTACTGTGCTTCATACTGGTTAACAAATGGACTTCATGAAACTAACTAGAAGTGTCCACAGACTCTGACTAATGACACAATGTAAAAGTCCGCAAATATCACATACTTTAGAAATTTAGGTTCTGCTCAAAATTAAAGAAATGCAAGCCACTATGTTTGCAAAACAATCAAAATAATGATATCCCCATATTTTGGGATTTCACAAGCCTTGGCATGAGACATGAAAAAAGATTAAGCCCTGTTTTTTAATTTGGGGTACTTTATAAAGAGCATTTTTGCATTAATAATCATAGGAAGGCATTCTAGTTCTAGTATGAAATAAAATAATAAAATGCCAATGTATAGTTCACATATAATTAATCCTAGACATTCTCTCCTCTGAGCATTGACTTTACTAAAAATAAAATAGTTAAGGAGGTAGTAACTTAGCACAATTTCCTTACTAGGTCATGGGAAAAATGTTATTTGAGAACAATATTCTCAGGATTTTCTGAAATTACTAGTGTTTCTAAATGTCTGAATTTGGGTCATCACTATTTAGGCATAAGGATTTTCATTGTTAGAAAATGAGCTATTCCATTTCTAAAATCAAGTTCCTTCATGATACAAGAAACTGAACTTTTGGAAATTACGACACACATATCAACTTTCAAAGCTCTTGGCTGGAATTTCAGTTTGAGTTGGGAAAAGAAAGAAAAACTATGAACTAATTTAAGTGGCCACTGTGTAACCTTTGGACTTCTTTAGACCTAGCTTCTGCTCATGTATAAGATTCCAGGAAACCAAGATATTTTGTTCCTAACAGATAACAGTAAATTCTTATTTAAATGAGTTACTTGCTTTCCTCCATGAACTCAAATTTTGGATCAGTGATGAGACATGGTGACCACTGCTGTCATGTCCAATTGGTTCTCCTGGAACTGTCAGTCTCAAGAATAGTGTTTGCTTAAAGGAAATATAAATAAAAATAACAAAGTTTAAAGAAAATGATAATACTAAATTTGTCTGATTTTTACAGTGGAATTTTCCACTTACCAAAGAAAATTCCAGCAGACAGAGAACTACACAATGTCAGAGTTTTGTTTTTCATTTATGTTTAATGGAGAAGATTAAAGGAATTATTCTTGTGGTAGATGAATCAAGATATCCTTTTATTGAAATATAATTGTAGTTATAATGTACAGCAAATCAGACTGCTAAAGTGATCCCACACTAAAACAGTGGTTTGATAGCTTTCTCTCCTGCTTTTATGAGTTTGCAATGAAGTAATTTTTTTATAAGGCAACAGAGACACACTTTAACTATTCTACAAGATGCTTCCTAGGTGGGACAAATAATTTATGGATTTTTATTTCTCACAATGGCAGCTTTCTTACTGTCCATAGATCAGAGAATCATGTTGAAAGGAACTTGTAGAGATCATCTAGTCCAACTCACAGGATCAGGACTGGATCTGATATGGATCAGGTGATGACCTGTTAAAGTATTTTTATCTCAATCCGTGAGTTTTCTCCCTCTGATCCTTACAATTCTCTCCCCCATCCCACCAGGGGAGAGTGAGTGAGCATCTGTGTAGGACTTAGTTTCCAGATGAAGTCAAACCAAGATAGAAATTTATGGGCCAGCATGCAGGCATAGAAATTAAAGCAATTTTCTTGAGAACTCATAGAAATTCAGTGGAATGAGTTAGAAAAATTTATGCAGAACCCTTCTGCTGTAATACTAGTTATATATTGTGTCTTCAGTACAGCTACTATCTTCCTTTTCCCTTGGCAAAATCTATGATTATGGTATTCAACAAACATCTTAGGAATGTAGTGATGCACAAATACAGGTAAAATCACCAATCTTTTTTGAAAAAAATGTCATAAGAGTTAAATCTTTTAGGAGTATCACTCAGGGCTACTGAGTGATTTTCTAGAGTAAGTTTATATAGTCATCAGTGAGGGGGAATGAGATACAGGCATAACAGGCATAATGACATAATCAGCTTCAGTGCACCAAATCTTTCAATAAACACACTCTTTGGTAAGCTTCAGTGCTGTAAAGGGCACCTCTACATAGCACAGAAGGAATGTAGGTACTTTTATGTTGAATGACTGAAAAAAATGCAATTGTGAAGTAAGGGGTCTAGAAGGAGGAAACAAAGAGATAAAGCAACACCTCTCACCAGTGCATTTTTACCTGCAAACACTTAATGAAGATCCCATGGGTGGATATCTCACAGAAATAAACTTAAAATACAGAACTGTTCAATGAAATTAGTTCAAGTGTGTCCCATGAGAGCTATGGCAAGGACCACAGTTGCTTTCACAAAGTAAGTGTGCAACAATTAAAAACTGGCAGAAACGAGGACATGGAAAGAGAAAATGCCTTGCAGTAACAGTTGTAAAGGTTTTATTCTTTCAGTGTCAGGCAGGTAGTTCTGCTTTTTTGCCTGGCAATGGGCGAAAGCAGAGCTCAGCTCTGCAAGTGTCTGCTGAGGGAGCACAGCCCTTGTCACCATGGGTGCTTTGGAGGCAGGGGAGCTGCGTGACTGCCGCCGAACGAGAGCAGCTCTCAGCAATGCAACTACTGTCGTGGCCAGAAACCAGGCAGGATCTTGGCAAGTTTTCCCATGCTACTCTGTCTTAAGTGCCTCATATGAAAGGGGTATTTTTTTACCAGGGAAAGACCAACTCTGCCCATGTGCCTGATGAACTCTCAATTCCTTCAAAGCGGCTGTTGACACAGCTGCCAATTAATGCCATT
This sequence comes from Toxostoma redivivum, assembly GCA_013397375.1. Taxonomy (NCBI): domain Eukaryota; kingdom Metazoa; phylum Chordata; class Aves; order Passeriformes; family Mimidae; genus Toxostoma; species Toxostoma redivivum. The sequence goes on from VXBI01011460.1 coordinate 140,069, forward strand.
TGTGATGTACACAAATGACTACAGAGTCTTTGCACAGGCCAAACAGCACGTGGACTTTCATTCATTACTGTCATAGGTTAAATTTAAGCTGGTGACAGAAAACAGATGTGAGGGGTCCTTAAATCTCAAGCTTTTCCATCCAGTCCTGGAAGTATTTCCAGGGATTTTTCTGAGGGCTATAGACCCAGTTTATACTGAAAAAAATTTATCAAGGTCACCAAAGGTCTGTGTTTTGACATTGTGCAAGCAAATACACTCTTTCCTGAGCACCTTTGACATAACCTTCAACCAAATCTAAGTCTTGAGGTATTATTCTACCATACAGAAGCAGAAGGAAGACTGTCAGTGTCCATATCTCTGCACTGATCAGCCCCTCCCCAGGACGAGAGGAAGATAATTCCACAGAGACCTCAAGAACCTTTGTAATTTTTGTGTGAGTCCTCAAGAGACAAAGGAAAAGGAGATGGATCTTCCTTCCTACTGAAATGCATATGGCAGTGGCAGGCAGGACTAGTTTCTTCCACTATTCCCACCTCAGAAGACCCAAATCATTCTAGGATGCTACTGACATCCCCAGTTGACCCATGAGCACAGAACATTTACAGCCATGTTCTGGGAATACACTTCCACAGCTGTAGCTATGCTTCAACATCAAACACCCTCCCTCTGTGGCTCAATGTTAATATATATCTGAATAGAGACATGAATTTCCTCTTGTTTCTTCCCTTAAATTGTGAATCCTCATATACCCATAAAGACATAAATAGTATAAGCTCCAGAATACTATATTTACTATATAAAACTATAAACCATTTAAATTGCATTTTACACTGAGAAAAATAATCCCACACTGACTAATTGCCCAGTTTCTTCATGTGTGGTATTCAGTAACTGCATGCACAGGGAGGTGATGCTGTGTTGTTCTTTCAAAAATCTAGTAAGGATTAATGCAAACAGATCATCTCTGTTCCAAACAGTTGGACAACAGATATCAATGCAAAACAGGAGAGACCTTGACCCACCAGGTGTCTAAGACAGAGTTCCAAATCTGTTTGCACTTCTGAACTCTGCAGCTGTTAATATCTCTCTACAATCATCTTGTTAACTGCTTCTATGCACATCTGTATCTGACAGGCTCAATTCTCCTGAGCACTTGAAAAAACATACAAGATTCAGTGATACCATTAATAGGAATTCAGATGGTGATGCTGTGTGTTTTTTCTTCATCAACATCAAGCATTTTCCTGGGAAAACATTTTCCAGCTGTTGGGATTCTACACACAGAAGCAGAAAACGGAAGTAGGTGAAAACTAGTAAAAGCATACAGGAAAGTAGACTGTACCATTCTGTGGGTCACTTTCCAGGGTCATCTCATACATTTTCTAACTTCTGGAGTAAAATATCTGAAAAAAGAAAGTCATAGAAAAATCTGATAGAGAGAAGCAGCCCACAATTTAATCCTTTTCACTCTATTAAAGTACATTAGGGCTATTTCTGATGTTTTCTGGCTGTTTTGAAGATGAGGCCACTCACATCAGTGAATCTCTCCCTGATGCATTGATTTCATTTTACTTTGTCTCTTTTATTGGCAAACAGGTTAAAACTCATATTTACACATTAATTTCTAAGATCTTTGGCTCAGGCAAAATAGTCTACATCTACAGAAAAATAAACAGCCAACAAATGGATTATAGAGCAGTTGCCAAAGGTTTAGACTCATTGTTGAATAATTTTTTCCTTTCATTTTGGATATCAGCCCACAGTACTAAAAATTTACAAGGCAAGTATAACCAATGAGCTTCACTTTTTCGATTCTATTGTAAGCACAGCAGTGAAAACAAAAAAATAATGTTAGGCAAAATCAGCTTTTCATCTTACTTAAAATTCATAAATTGATTTTCATTGAATCACAGAATAATTTAAGCGAGGAGTGACCTCTGATCCAGCCCCCAGACCAAATCAAGGCTAGCCTCAAAGTTAGACCAGCTTTTCCAGTTCTTAGAGTCTCCACAGATGGAAATTACTCAGTCTCAGTGCAGTTCGCTTCAGTGTTTGATGACTCTCATTATTATTAAAAAAAAAGAATCCTAATATCTATTTGGAATTTCTGTTTAGTCCATTGCCTCTTGTCCTTTCACTATGCACTTCCAAACAGTGTATGGTCTCAACTTCCTTATAACCAGACATTAGGTAACTGAAGGCAGCAATAAGATCCTCTCTTGGCCTTCCCTTTCTCAGACAGAAAAAATATTTCTCCCAGCAGCATTTCCTACATCAAATGCTCCAGCCCCAGCCATCCTGGTGGCCCTCTGCTGAACTCATTCCAGTGACTTAATGACTTTTTGCTACCATCTGTGCCTACTGTATCTTGGTACATTTCATAAGCACCGTAATCGAATGAGATGAAGTTTAGGTTTACTTGTGTGGGTGAATCTGGTACTAACAGCAAATTAATGGTCCAGCAGCAGACAGATACTTTGCAAACAAAATCTCAGTTCCCTTCTTTCCTACATGAGCCAGTACAATGTAGCACATCCAGTTCAGCAAGTGCCTTGAGAAGACCAGACACATGTCCAGTTCTGTGGCAATGTTTCATGTAAAGTGTATTAGTGTGCAAGAAGTCAGCTCTGTAGTCAAAAGCTTAGGTTAAAATATCTTTATTATTAAACAAAAAAATAGATAAAAATATCTTTATTATTAAATTATGGATTTCAACAAGCAGACGCCCCTCATTACATCATGCATCCCCAAAAATGTGATGTCATAATGAAAAATACAGCAAAACTAGACCCCAGCAAGTCCCCAAGATCCCAAGAAGCAAGAGATGGTGCTGCAGGGAGAAATGTAGATGCATTTTGATTCTGCAAATGGCTACCTGTTATTGCTGGGTATGTAGCATTTGCTAACAAATTAAAGACCAAATTAAAGACTCATTTGAAATTGCATGTGAATCAGCTCTTCACTGATTGTGGAATGGCCTGTTAACACACCCCATCTAAATTCTACATTTCATATTCCTCAGATAACACAACATATGCAGTGCTGCTAATAAAATATACACATAGTTTTCTAACTGGTCTGGCAATAGTTAAGCATTATAGTTGGAACAATGGGTCAGTGTTGAGGTGACTGCAGTTTAGTTCTATTTTGCCAGCTATGGTATAGCAGTAACAAAAGAGAAAGCAATTCCTGTGTATTAGGAACTTTGAGACCAGCTAGCAGAGCCAAATGGTGCAGTTAACCAAGGGATAACATGCAAAAACAAAGGCATTTTTCATATTCTCATAGCTATGGATCAAATTTTGTCCCGAGGACTACACTAAATATTTGTATTCACTTTTTAAGTCTGTTTTGCAATATCTTACACTAGTGAAAGACTGGATCCATCTATGCTGGATTCATTTCTATATAACTAGGAAACTCATGTTATCTTCATTAGAAATACCAGATCCCTAAAAAACAGCTAGATTTTCATCAAAGATCTGTTTTCTTCTCTCTTTTGTGAACAAATTTCTCTTAAATTCAGGCATTTAATTACTGGTTAAGTTCATGCTCTAAAGCCTTTGCAGATGTGCTGTTACCTGGTACAGTGTACATAGACTTAGTGACTTTACCACTGCTCCTGTATAAGCTGTGAGCTTGTGGTTAGAATGTCAGCCACTACTTCCATGCACTTATTATTTTAATGGATGCAATGATCACAGAACTCTTCTTACATCTCTGACATCATTCCATCACTTTTACAATTTAAACAGGTAAAACAAGGGTAAAAAACCCAGCCCAACTCCTTCAAGCATTTTATAAATGTCAGTCTGGAAACTACACTTCAAGAATGTTGCATTCACTTCATGAATTTTAAATAGATTTCATTACAAATTGATTAGAAGACAAAAAATTAGAGTACCATTTAAATTGAATTTTCACAAGTATTCATTAAGAAATGCATGTGTTCTTGCATACTTCATAAAATACAATGATCTGACATTTTTTCTTTCTTTTCATTGGTTGAGGGTTCTCTGACAAACAGAACTATACCCTGGAAAAAGAGAGCCCCCTTTCTCACAATTTGCATTATTTTGAAAAAGAATCAATGTATTAAAAAGTGAGAAGAGTAGAATTTAATTCCACAGAATTTGAAGAGATAGTATGATTAAGAGCACACTCCAGATATCTACCTTCTCTTAATGGTGAAACTCCTGAAGGACTGATGATAGTTTCTTCAGGTGTGTTTTATGAATATTTACCCAGAATTAAACTTTTGAAGAATTTGATTCAAATTTCACAGGTCTCTGACTCATTCAGAAAATAAATTTCATGTCTTGATTGAATGCTGACATCTGAAACAGAACAGCAAGGCAGAAAGGTAATTTTCACTCACTTGAATCTGTCATTCATATAAGAAAAAACTATGTAAAAATCAAAAAGAAAAATTACAGAGACAACTTTCTTATATTTTACAGAATTTCTTTTTCAAAATTGTTTTTCCTTCTATCTCAATAAAAGAACAAATACTTACAACTCCAGACTTCTAGAGCAAATTCTTTAATCAAATTAAAGAGAAAGACATGTTTCTTTTTACTGTTATAATCTAAGAAGCAAAACAATGCTGTACTCATAAACAATTATATGATAGTCACATTTCATGAGAATCCATATCTATCCCTGGTTCAAACTTAAACCTTAAAAGAGATCTCCATTTCAAACTCCAGCTTCTTTAATTTATCTCTGGTATAGCAGCAATACATAGTCCGTTTGCTTCATTTTGCACTGAAAATTATCTGGGAAATAGAATATAATCTGCCAAATTAAAACCTTTTAAAAAATTTACAGAACCCAAAGTATTGTGGTAAAAGTCCAGAATGTCAAAACTTCAAATAATAAAACAAGACAGATAAATAAGCATTAATTACTGGAACAAGAGAGCTTTATGCTATGTATACAGTATATAAAATTCTTACTGAAGCTAGCAGAATTTTTTGCAATCACATCACAAATCCTTCACATAAGATGAAAATATATACACTTAATAGTTAGTCCTATGCCAAGCAAATATTAATGAAACCACATGAACTACTAGCAGTTTCTCTAACAGCTTTTATATGGTAACAATCATAAATTCTTATAACTATGTCAAAATAACAACAAAACAGAAAGAACTTGAAAGCCCTCAATTTCTAAAATGAAGATTCAGTGCTAGCTTTCTTTTACATCTTTAGTTAGACATCACTATCAAGTATCTGTGATGCCGCTAAGTATCACTGAATGCCAAGTTATTAAATTTCAAATGAAAAAGCCAACAAACATTTTGCAGTGGCATTAATTCAAGAGTTTTTAAAAATGGTTAAATTTGGATGTGTATTGATGTTGGATCAATATTAGGATTTAAATACAGGCTAGATACAGAGTCCAATTCAATTAAATCACAGACATCTCTATCTTATTCATCGAAGCTCAGGATTTCTTCACAGCTGTTTCACTTCAGTTTATAAGGGAAAGAAGGGCCTATTCCTAACTATGCAGTAGTTCTGAATCCAAAATTTCCACATGTTTGGATCCAACATTTGGATCCTGGCCCACTTTTGCAATGTGTCAGAGCAAAGCCTTAAGACATCAAGTAAAAGGGGATTCTGGGATTAAAAGCAAAAAAAGGCATTTTAAAATCTAATTGGAAATATTATGAATTATCCCCTCAGCACTATATATATTATTTCAGCGTGTTTCCCAGGCATGACCCACTTCCTGATAAAAGCATTTATAAAAAGAACTGGGCTACTGAAGTGTCTGTGGGCATTTTGGCGATTCTGTTCACTGTAACAGAAGTATTGAGCAAATGCTTTACTTATAAACTATTTCTAATATCTCATCTAGCTCAAAAATAATGTTTTGGGAAAACTGCCAGGAATATATATCTTGGTTTTTAAATTACAGTTGTTTTGGTAATGAATCTGCTTCATTCACACCTGGAAGTGTTCAAGGCCAGGCTGGATGGGGCATTGAGCAACCTCATCTAGTGAGTGACACCCCTGCCCATGACAGGAGGGGTGGAACTAAATGATCTTTAAGCTCCCTTCCAGCCCAAACCATTCTATGATTCTGTTTCTCAAATCTCAGTAAGTGCTTTTGACTAACTTCTAAGAAAGACAAGTTGACAAAATATAAATCATAAATAAATAAATCCTATACAACATGAAACTTCCATTCTGGTATTTACTAATGGGTTATTTTATTTAGTTTAAATTCAATTTTACGATTAAAGTATGACCTCATGCTACTAAAGTGAACATGAGAACATATTGTTGCAATTTGACATAGCACTGTGACTCAGTCCAAGCCCAGCCTGTAGGATGATGCAGTTGTAATGGCCGAGCAGCTCTGGTGAAAGTTTATTAAGACCTTCATTATGAAATTTTTTTTAAAGACAGAGACATTTAAGGTCATTCTGTTTTAAAAGTCATGTAACTTTAAGCATTTATCATTAGTGTTTGAGCTAGATATGGTGCTTCACTCAACTAACTGACATTCCATGTGTTAAATCTTCTTTTTCTCACTGTCAAATGTAAATTGTCTGCCAGTATGACTGTAAAGCTGTGATCAAAAGTATAACAAAGAATTGTCCTTGGGCCTAAGGAGCATTGCAATCCTGCCTTCTGGAATCTAAATGCCATTGCATTTTACTATCTGTATGACACTTTTTCATATCTAGTATATTAAGATACACTAGATGATGAATGTTCTTTACTGATTATTTCAGTGTTTTCCAACTTTTGAAGTATATATGCAAACTTTTTCAGAAGAACATATTATGTACTTTCTTATTCTTTTCAAAATAATGACTTTGTGCTTTTGTCCACCCATAAAATGAAGCCTTCTTGCTAAACAATTTATTCCAAGTAAAATACAGAGTTATCTCCCAGACAGTCTTTGAAATTTTGTAAACTCAGTACAGTTTAACTAGTGATTTGAATTTCCTAAATTTTGCATATTTTACTGCAATTAAGATACTAAGTGTAACTGAACTCTGGAGTATAGGGGGTTTTTTTTGATATTTTATTGTTTACAACCATACAGAGGAGCTAATATAAAAATTGGAAATGTGACACAATGGAATTAAAGTGCAGTCAAGCTAAGTAATATTTGATACGTTTCTGTAAAGTGAAAAGCAAACTTAATTGAAATTAGCTCTTAACTGAAAAGTACAGGTCAGATCCAAATAGTGACTAAAAATGAAAGTGAATTATGGTACCTCAGTGTCTGCTAGCAAATGCAACATGTTATAAAGTCATAAACTCCAGGCCTGCCAAAGGAAACCAAAATCCTGCAAGTTCCTGAGTGCATCCCAAGGGTATGCATGAGTATTTTTAAGGAAAAATAAATATCCATTCCAATGGGTGCATGTAAGTGTAACAGATCATGTCAGCATTTACAGAGTATCATAGACAACTACCTTGTCAAATAGAAAACTTCTTTATGCAAGTCCCTGCTCCATATTGGTTTGTTTCTACAGAAATAAGAATAAACTAAAAGGAACACAGACATATTTTGATTACTAAAACTTCTTTTGAAATTTTTAAGCTCTCCAAAAGAAGTTTCAGTAAAATCCTAACAAAATTCTCTACGATAAGTGATGTCATTATGTTTTCTGATTTTCTCAAACACCAGCATGTTCTTTGAACTGTGCTGCAAGAGCTTAGAATGCTTTTCAAACAGTACCACCACAGAATCCACATGGAAAGAAATTTCTGTTTTATTTCACTGTTCTCTGCATGACCATTAGCTGAAAATAAATAAAAAAAATATGTCTAATTTGTCTCTAAGGGAATGATGGAGTTTTAGGAGTTCCGCTAAATTCTTTAATCATTGCCCAAGTCTAACACTAATTTAAAAGTTAGCTTCTTCCAAAAAGCTTATTCTTTCTTCAAAAACTATTCTTCATCAGGAAGACTTCCAAGTATCAATGAAAAAAATGTGTGCTTATTTACAGTGATCAAAACCTAGCATTATTTACCTTGGAGCAATTTTAGCAGAAACAGCAAAAACATTTTCCAGTCTTTTTTCCCTTTTTTTTTCCCCATTAAGGAAAATATATTCTCTGTTTCATTTTACCATCTCAAAGGCCATGTTAATATAAATGCACATCCTAGAGTGAAAATGAATGCATGGGAAAAGGAAGTAATTCACTCTCTGAGTAAGTAATTTAAATCAGGTAGGAGAGGGTTTTTCCCCCTAATAGTTAGGAAATAAAGCTCTTGTTGTGGCAGACAATTGCCACAGAAGATTTTGAAAGCGTGCAAATAAATTTTAGCTAGATGAAGGTTTTTGCAGAAAATGTTTGCCTCTGTTGTGATTGATAAAGTCATGTGTCATGATCACATAAAATTACATTTAGGTGATCCAATAAAGGTGACATCATTTTATTGCTTCAAATATATAAGCACAGACGCACAGAACTCTATGTACCTCACTTAGTTGTAGTGCTCTATTTTATTAACATCAACCCACCTCGGTAACAAGATGTATCAATGGCTGACTGAAAGAAACAATGAACATGTTGTTCATCATTTTATAACATTGAGTGGGCTATCCTAAAGATATTTAAGTTCTTTGCATAAAACTGGGACAATAAAGAAAAAATTGACGAGCATTACAAAATGAGCAGTTTTGTTTTAGCATTATTTGATTTTCAGAATGTGGTTTATTTATTTACATTTTTTTAAATAAATTCATGTATGTGTATAAGAATCCAGCTTATTCACTTTTTATTCTTTAGTAGACCCAAAGGACCAGTTCTCCAGGGGAAAGAAGAGGCTTTCATGCAACTTTCTGCTGGTACAGCACCATTCTTAGAAAATAGCATTTCCTGCATCCAACTGTACTTTAATTTCTAATTCATTGTAAGAATCTCTTGTAGTGGAACAATCCCATCTCTAATGCTATTAAAATTTCATGCTAAATACAATCACTCATAGACAGCATTGTTAATTTTGTGTTGTACTGATCTCTGTAGGGAGGGGTTATAGATGTTGTTAATATCTGAGGAGTTTAATAGAGTAAGGCTACAAGTTAGAAACGGTGAATTTCACAAGTAAGGGTAAAATTCAAAATTCCTCGAGCTCAAGGGTGACTGATTTAGCCAGCCACAGGTATAGGACATGCCAAATCTCTGTTTCCAGGCTTGCCCACCAAAAGACTACACCTTAGGGCAGGCTAGACACCATAGACCACACATGGGTACATTCAGGAGGGCATTTAAAATGGAAGGCCTTAATCACAACCTGAATCCTACCCTGCAGAGTTTTTTGTAGCTTCTGATTTTGTAAGAAACATTACAGACACCAACTAGATTTACTAAAGCCAATAAATAAATAAAAACCCACTGTTGACTTCATAGCAGTGGTGATAGATTTATCTCAGGATTTTAATCAGACCTCAGGAAGGCAATTTTTAGCTGTGGCTTTGAGTGCTGACTATCTGAAGAGAGTAGCTGAATTCCTCAGTCAAGAGGCCTCTTTGCAAGAAGTTGCCACAGCTCTTCAGGGTTTGGCATCCCAAGGAAGTGGCAGTAGCTAATGAGCAGTCCTGAGTCTGATGTCTGACCTCCAGGGACACACTTAAGTGACCAGCAGCCTCCACGCTTAGCACAAGGCTGCTCTGCATCATCTTTAAGAGGCACAGAAAACCCTCTCTTTACTTGTTATGCCTGAAGGTCAAGGGAAGTAATTGTGCCCTTCTGCTCTGGTAAGACACAGCTTGGAGTGCTGTGTCCAGTTCTGGGACCACCAGAAGAGGAAAGACTTGGATCTGTTGTAATGGCTCCAAAGGAGGGCCACAGAAACAGTCAGAGAGAGGGAGCCTCTCTCCTGTGAAGAGGGTTGAAAGTTTCAGGATTGTTCAGCCCAGAGAAGAGAAGGCTCCAGGGAGAATTTAATTGCAGCCTTACAGTACTTGAAGGGGGTTTATAAAAAAGATGAGGACAAATTTTTAACAGGGTCTGTTGCAACAGGAAAGGGTGCAATGGTTTTAAACTAAAGGAAGGTCAGTTCAGAGGAGATATAAGGAACAAAGTTTTTATGATTATAGTAGTGAAGCACTGGAACAGAGAAGCTGTGGGTGCCTCATCCCTGGAAGTATTCAAGGTCAGGTTGGATGGGGCTCTGAGAAACCTGCTTTAGTGGAAGGTGTCCCTGCCCATGGCAGAGGGGCTGGACTAGATGACCTTTAAAGGTCTTTTCCAGACAAAAACATTTTATGATTTTATGATTCCCTGCCTACCTTTGGCAGCCTGAGTTACCTTATGTAAGCCAGATACCCATACTTAATCTGAATCCTACTAAACAAAGGTCATATTTGCTTCATGTTGTCTATCTCTCCCCTTCAAGAAACTGTCTTCATACAAGGCATTTTCTTTTACATTAATTTCTATAACTTTGTGACAGAGAAAATGAGACAATGCAGAAGCTTGCCTGGAATTCAGTTTGGAAGATGATGAAAGAAAGGGAAAATTCCCTCTGCTTCAGTACCAAGATTACAGACAATTTTTCCAAGAGTCTTTTCATTTTGTTTTGTCTCTGGATAGATCATGTTTAAATACTTCAAAATAAACAAACCAAAAAATACTTCAAAACAAACAAACGAAAAATTTAGTCATATCAAGGAACTAAAATGTTTCAGCTTAAGTCAGTACTCTTTTAAATTACACTGATGAGAGGAAATATTCAAATTCTCATACTAAACCTTTATAACTTGTGAAAATTGAATTTTTCAGAGGAATTTTTATTAGTCATGTATTTCATGAGACCATTTCCACCAAGACATATTTTCTAGGATCTTAGGAGAATGCATCTAGAAAAAACTCCTCAAGAAAACTCTCTGCAATCATAATGAAATACTCTTTCCATCAACTTGTCATCATCAATTTTTGGTCACCTTCTGCTAAGACAGGTTTTACCTTATGCAAGGTGTCTATTCTAGGGGTGGGAAAGGCAATCAGAAAGGAAGAAGGAAGGGAAAGGGATGAGTTCAAGTGCTCCCTGTTTAGAAAGGATTAAGGCAATGTTTTTACAGACATTCGGATCAATTAGGTATTAAAAAAGTAATTAACTACAAATATTTTCACCTTCCTCTAGATTGTAGTGAACGTATTTTCACAAAGGATACGACAAACTCCCTTTCTTACTACATATTTGGAAAACAAAAAACAAAACCAACACAAAACAAAACAAAAAAAACCCCACAAAGAATAAATATATTGTCAGAAAGTAGAACTTTACATTTCTTAAAGCTCTTTTCTCTATATGCTACTTTCATGTAGTCTTCCCCAGAGATGTTTCTGTCTGTAAAATAGATAGTCCTGACTTCCTGTTCTCACTAGTTTTCTGTAATAAAGGAAAAAAAAGAAAACATATTCTTATTGCAGCATTGTTAGTTTTATCCATCTGGAAAGCATAGGTTTTCCTCTGTGGCATCCCAATGAACATAACAGAAAAATGTTACAAAGTCAGGTGGTTTAATAAGCTCCTAAAGCCATGTAATTAAGGGAAACCTACTGAGCTTTTAAGCATGTGTTAGAACATGAGATAACAAACAAAGAAAAGATCTCTGTGCTTGCATCCTGATTTAAGACCTTGATAACCTGGCACTATGTTCAGTGGACACAGATTCTGTAACCAGAGAAGAAGCATTCTCTGCCCCTTATAATACAAAACATGCAAGGTCATATCTCATAATTTAGTTCTCTACTGAATTAGTGAACTAGCTAAAAGCACTGAGTGCTTTTAAAGTTTGACCATGGAGACTAAAAATTCATACCAAGTTGGGTAAAGATGAGTAATCTAGGCCATCAGAAAAAAAAATGTTTATAAGCAAAAGATGGAAGCACTAAGAGCTCATAGAGTGCTAGAAAAATAGATCATAGTAACTGAAAAATAAAAAAAGAAAATTGCCCTAATAAAAAGGAAAACAAAATCCACAGAGCTGGCCAAGATCCCTTAGCCATTCATTTATATCAGATTTTCTGGAACCGGTGGTGCAATACAAAATTGATTTTTTAGATTAGCCATCAATGGATACTGCATACCTACACTAACTACATATGCAACCCGTGAAATCAATCTACATGCACTACTAAGATAAAGTTACTCATTTGAAGGAAAAATCTAATACTAAGTGTATAGTATTCTGATATTCCATTAACTTTGAGCGTACATTATGCTTCTAAAATTAACATCTGCCACTCAGTAATCAATGAAGAATGTGAAATGCATTTCTAAGAATCATTGTATTTTAATAACAGAGGCAGTGTTGAAACAAAACTGAACAAAATGTATTTAAGGAGGAAAAGGGAAGAAAAGTATTCCTTTGAAAGACCAGAGAAGTTAAACTTACTCTGATCACACGGACAGGATCTAGTGGTTTTGTAAAAATCTACCAGTTAGACTAGTTGAACATTTGCCGGTTTGGAGTCAAAGCTGGAGACTGTTCAAGGGATTCAGTAGTGTGAATTGCAGAATGACAACAGCAGATACGCAGGGAGCAGAGCTTGTGCCTGACACTGTCTGCACACAAATATTGCAGGACAAATGCACCTTGCCCTGGCTTCCAAAAAGCACTTGGCCTACATGGCTGTGGAGTATTATGGGGGTTTACCTGGTTGTCAGCTCTGCTAAAAAACACTATTTACTGCACTGCCTGGATGAACTGCATCCCACAACTTAATCTCATCTTGTCTGATGATTGCTGGTTGTCCACAGGACCTATCACTGGCACCGTCACCAGTGCTGTGGGATTGCACCTTCTTGGTGAGATCCTCTGCATCTGGGTTGTCCTTTGCTATGAGCTCATCCTCCTCTGTGGAACAATTTGACCTTACTGCTCCTCAGCAATTAGAATTATGCCAAAAGCACTCTTAAATGAAATATCTCTGAAGGGTGAAACCCTGGAGAAGAAAAACATTCTTGTGTTGCCATGAGCCAGCAAAAGGAAATGAAGTTGTGCATCTAACATGCAGGCAAGAGAATGGCTGTGGCACCTCCAGATACTGCAGACTTAGTAAAAAAAAAATCAATTCAGGCTGAGAGTGGGCAAATTAATACTGTGGAAAACACTGGCCATACTGTATAATCTGTATAAACATTCAATGTCTTTCTCTACATTTCAGCAAAGATTTAACACAGGAGTCTGTGGTGAGCTGACATAATACTGAGATTTCATTTTATTTTTAAAATACACCACAGATCATTTATTAATACATGAAGTATTATAAATATTTAAAACAGGTTTGTAATTGTCAAAATCAATGCACAAAATATATTAGCTGATTTTTGCACTTACACTGTTTTATTCACTTACTTGGGAATTTGGAAATGTCTAATTCACAATGGATTGCATCAGTAATGTTTTTCTTCCATAAACAAAACAAAACATGTAAACTAAATTATCTGTTAGTAACATGAATCTAGACAGGCAGTTATACCCTGACTTCTCTCTTGTCTTCAAAAACAAATCCAAATTTCTCTGCTGTCTAATCCTAGAAGCCCTTGGCTCAGGAAAAAATTCTCATAAAAGTCAATAGCAACAGCAAATTAAATCCAACAGAAATTTTACATGAATGAGGACATTGTGAAACTTAGAGATCATTTTTTTCTTGTCAGCACACAGAGGAAAGGATAAGAAATTCCCTTTTCTCCTTCTTTATGACTCTTTCAAAAGCTGATGCCAGAGCAAGCTATGAACAATAATCTATGAAATTTGGAAAAAACTGTACACTTGAAAGTAATTTTTTTTCACAGAGCATGACATGCTCAAAACTTAGGAATCATCCTAACTTTCCTAGTGTGTTACATACAATAACATAACTATACTCAGAGGTACGTGCGTGTCTTTTTTATATAGATATCTTCTAACATTCATTAACTGTATTCCTAGGGGATGTACATCCAAGAGAATGTGTGAAGGCAAAAGAGAGGAAGAAGAAAACATGTCCAAATCTTCCTAAGCAACAGTCATCCAATTAATAAATTACAGCCCGTGAAAGGGCACCCACAGCTGTGTCTTTGTATAGCAGCTGGTTCACAGGAGGCATTCCCTCAGAACTCAGGCAGAATCTGGCATAACTGGACAGGAGGATGCATGTCTGTGAGCCCCACTAAGCCCAGAAGATTTTAGCAACTCAAACACAGGACAAATTCTACACAAGAATAACTATGTAAATACACTGACTGCCATGGAATAGCAATGGTTTAGAGTAGTTAAGATCTGAGCTATTCATTTAGCAGCGTATTTTGATTTCAAAATCCAATTTATTTGTGCACCTCTGGTCGAACTATCTTATGACCTAGTCATTCTTTAGAAGTAGCAACCACAGCCCTGTCCTTTTGTGTAAATTGTGACCCAATATATTTGAATGCAAAAACTTCAGAGCAAAATATGAATGTTAAGAGCTTGAAAGTTAAAAAAATTAAAAAAAAAAAAGCCCAATCTAAAAAACTTTAAAACCTCCCCTTAACTACTGATGTTGAGGTTATAAGGCCAATTCTAAGGAAAATCTTAAAACCACAGGGAGATTGATGGTTCATTTGTTTGTTTGTTTTTACAGTATTAATGTAAATATTTTGCTGTAAGGATGCTGGCAGACAAATCAAAAAACACCTGGGTTTTGTCCTAGATGATTTCTGGATTTCACTTTCTCCAATATCTCTCATATCTGGTCTGTTTTCAGCTTTTGCTCCTCTCCCTTTGAAATAACAGCAAAGACAGTCTGCTCTCTGTGCTGAGATTCATCCATCTCATGTCTCACATGTTCTGTCTTCTAGGTGTTACCTTTGTTTCCCAGTAGCAAGCTCATCTCCCTAAATCCATTCAAAATGCTGCTGCCAAAATTTCTGTTTTTATGACTTTTGCCATGATGATCCCTTTGCTTCTTCGTTTACCTCTCCAGATAGCAAAAGCTTTCTGTCTTTTCTTTTTATATTCTAAAAATGCAGAACAAGTTGACTGCAATATAAACTTCCATACATCTGTCTTAAAATGTGTTTGTGCTATTAACAGAAGCTACGGAAGGCTTTTATCCAGGCTTCTTAACCACAGGAAGCCTTTTCTTCACTAGGTCTATGCTACTGGTGAAATGGAAAAGACAGTGTTATGCTACTACACAGCTTCCATAAACAGAGACTGTGCATCTCACCTGTAAGTGAACTTTTTTCTGTGATCTTGTACTCACTAACATAAATTGCAGTCTTCCTTCTAGTTAATTTTTCTTTTTTATCATATTATTTCCTTTTTTTTCTCAAGATTATTCCAAAAAGGTGTTTCTGGAATGCATTTTGAAGTCTTCATCAAAATTAATCCATTCATAGAATCATTAGTCTAATAATCAAAATAATCCAATCATAGTATCATCAAAGTTAGGAAAGACTTTAAGATCAGAAAGTCCAACTATAAATCTAAATATACATGTATTTTAAATACCTCCAGATATGGTGACTCCATCATTTCCCTGGGAAGCCTCTTCCAATGCTGGACAACCCCGTGCATGAGGAAATTTTCCAATCTAAACCTCTCCCAGGGAAACTTGAAACTAGCTCCTCTTGTGCTGCTGTTCATTGAACAGGAAGAGGAGGCTAATTCCCACCTGGCTACACCCTCCTTTCAGGTAGCTGTTGAGAAAAGTAAGGTCTCCCCAAGCCTCCTCCTCTCCAGACTAAATGCCCTCAGCTGCTCCTCGTCAGACTTGTGCTCCAGACCCTTCAGCAGCCCCACTGCCCTTCTCTGGACACGCTCCAGCACTCAATGTCCTTCTTGTATGAGAGGCCCAAAACTGAATACAGGATTCAAGGTGTGACTTCACCAGTGCTGAGTACAGAGGGATGATCCTAGTCCTGCTGACCACATTATTTCTGATCCAAGCCAGGATGCCATTGGCCTTCTTGGCCACCTGGACACACTCTGACTCATGTTCAGCTGCTGTTGATCAGCACCCCCAGGTCCTTTTCCACTGGGAAGCTTTCCAGCCCCTCTGCCCCCCCAGCCTTTAAGTCTGTGTGGTGTTACTGTGACCAAAGTGCAGGACTCACCACTTTGCCTTACTATTCTGAATACCATACCACTGGTCTCAGCCCATAGATCCAGCTTGTCCAGATTCCTCTGCAGAGCCTTCCTACCCTCAAGAAGATCAGCATTCCTGCCCAACCTGCAAAGTTACTGAGAGTGCCCCTCAATCCTCTCGTCAAAGTCATCAATAAAGATATTAAACAGGGCTGACTCAACCCTGAGGAACACCTCTAGTGATGGGATGACATCTAGATGTAACCCCATTCACCACCACTCTTTACTCTTAGCCACCCAACCAGTTTTTTGTCCATCAGGAGTGCTAGTGCTCACTGTCATCTGGTCCTCACTGTCAGGAGCTGCATTTATTCTGGGCTTTCAAGAATTTCCCCCAGAACCACTATCCTGTTATATTTCAGGTCACCAGGTAGGAAAATGTAATTTGACTTTGAAGACACTTTCCTGGCACAAGAGCCTTCATGTCAAGCCTGTTACATGACACTGCCTTGCTGTAACCTAAAGATTAAATGCCATTTCTGAAGATAATTTAGATAGAGGAGGAATATGCCCTTATATTATAGACCAAAAGATATAAGTACTTCTCTTTGAGAAGAGTAAATATTTGGTCCTGTAGGTGGATATTATTCTGACTTTTTGAGTGAAGAGTACTAACAGCATGAAAGACAGCCAGATGTGAACCAATCTTTTTATGTTACTGCCAAAGGTTATTAGCCAATGCTGCTTCAAAGGAGTTAATCCACAAGAATTCAAACACAGATAGCAGCTGAGAGCAAGCAGCTAAAATCATTGCACTGCTTGATCCATTCATGCACATGGAAGTACTCCGGACAGTTTGAGGAGAAACTCACACATGTTTTGCTGGAGAGATGCAGTACAGCACCACCCTCTTAACGTTGGCTTCATTACAAGGCTTTTCTCAGAGCAGGCTTCCAGCCAAACTGCTGGAATGGGGAGGCTGAACTGCTCAGCAAACCAGACACATAACAGTAAGCAAGCTTAGCACAAACAGTAAGCAAGCTTAGCACAACTACTGCTTCTTTCTTTTTCACAGGTCTCTATATACCTAGCACTCCACGGTCTTCCTCTTTATCCTTTTGCTCAAAATACTTTTTTTTGGTTGGTTGGGTTTTTGGGGGGTTTTTTGGTGTTTGTTTTTTTTGTTTTGGTTTG
This sequence comes from Toxostoma redivivum, assembly GCA_013397375.1. Classification (NCBI taxonomy): domain Eukaryota; kingdom Metazoa; phylum Chordata; class Aves; order Passeriformes; family Mimidae; genus Toxostoma; species Toxostoma redivivum. The sequence continues at coordinate 157,301 of VXBI01011460.1, forward strand.
GTTTTTTTAACTGATTAGGGTCTCCTAAAGTTGAATGTGGTAGAGATACTGTCAGAAAAGGTAGCCTTTCAGCCAGTCTCCTTTCTTGCTGAGCAAGCCAAATCCTGCCTAGAGAGGCATGAAATTTTTTACTGACAATTTCTATTTTTCACATCTAAACCTGACCATTCAAACTCAAGTTCTGTCTTCATCACCTTTTTTTCCCCCTGAAATATCTTGGAAATTATCATCAATTGTATATTTAAAAATATGACAATTCTTTCAAATAAATTATAAATAGGTCAACTAAAACAACTTTATGATGGATTAGAGAAAAAAAATTGGCAGAAATGGTATTGCTAACTAGCACAACAATCAGAAAATCCACTTTCATTGTTAAAGTGAATCATCATAACACTTAAGTCCCTATTTCAGAATGATTCAGCTCTTGTCAGAAATTCAAATTAAAAGGTGAAATTAAAAAATAAGTATAACTCGAATCTCAGGAAGGAATCAAGCAGAAATTATAATTACAAGGTATACAACTGAATCTTCTTTCTTTTCTGGAAAATTAATAAAACTTTAAAGGGCCTTTATTTCATACAAACTCAATACAAGGCCAATCCCTGAGATAGTTAAGTTTGCTCTTCTCTTAATTTAGTCATGATCCTTAAGAAATATTCTACCTGCTCTTAGCAACAAATCCCTGGATGACTGACAATGCAGTAGATTGGTTATTATATCAAATCAATCAATACCAAATGAAATTAGTAAATAAATATTCTGTGGGTGTCTACAGTCTGAGATCTTAGAAAAAACTTAAATTTAGAAGCTTAAAATATTATCAATAATTCCGAAAATTTAAAAATTTCTAATTTTTTAGGAAGAAGCAAAGGGGGAAAGATTCAATCTTACAGAAAAAGAGCAGAACACAGAGGTTAAACATGTGGGGTTTGCCCTCTGTGTGTGATTCGGTCAGGGAGTCAACACACTGAGTTGTCTTGTACCATGGTGGAAGTTCAAGGACAATAGTGTGTAACCACCCTGCAATCCACCTCTAACAATCTATTTCTTATGCCTTCTGTCTTCAAGCCCATGTTATTCTGCATACAAAAAAATCATTCATAATGTGTACAAAGCAGCCTATGTCGCTGATCCAAAATATTCACACATTACTGACAACATTCAAACAAAGCTACTAAAAAGGTAGCATTCATATAGGAAATGTGTCATCAGATGATAGCTTCCAAATGCATCTCTACAATTAATTTTAAACAATTTTATTTTAGTAGATGTTAGGAGCAGTCTGAGCTCATCCAGAGAGAGAAGAGGGTTTGTGCTGGTTTGTGCTGAGAAAAGCACATCACACATGGAAATTGGCAGCACTGCTACAGGCTGCACTGCCCTCACCCTGTCTCACCATTTCCATTTCCCTCCATCCTGCCTGCCCCAAAATCTGGGCAGCAACAGCTCCAGAAGTCATGGCCAGTGCTGAGCTCTGGTGAGTTCATGCTTTCCTCTTCAGAGGAATGCAGATCATACTATCTTGCCCTGACAGCTGTTCAATACTCTCACTTTCTATATAGGGAAAACAAAACTGCATGGAAAGACTCAAAGGACAAAAATGTCAGTGCTCAGTCCTGAGTGCATCGTTCCTACAGGCATTTCATGCCCTCTCCATGTCATGTCATGCATGTGCCAGCAGGACAGGCGGCCCAGGCTGCTGTGCCACAGCAGCTCCAGTGTTTAACAAAAATGATAATCAGGTAATGATTTTTAAAGGATACCTAGAGTACACATAACCAGCACTACACAAGCAGGAGTCATTAAGGTCAGCACGTACCTCTCACAAAAACAACATGATGAAATGAAAGTTGCCACATGTACATTGGTTGGCTTCAATGGAACCCCATTTCTTTCCTCTTTCACCTTATAAATCATTGTACCATACAACAAAGCTTTTCCTCTAAGATATGAGGCAGGATGAGGCTCTTAGCTCCATCCCAAGCCTCAGATGCAGACCTCATATACTTGATATTGGTCATCATGAACAACTCAGACAGCAAATATTAGGGAGATTTTGGCACACAGAAGCCTCATGGTACTTCAGCTCAATGAACTGAGCCAAAAGAGCATAGCAGCAACAATTGAGATTCAGTTTAACAAGAAGATGGTATCCTAAATGAATTTAAAACATTATATTAACACGACAAGACACAAGACAGGGTTGGGGCATTCCTGGGGCAAGGGCTGGTAGGCCTGTGGGGTCCTGGGCCATGGCCATATTGGAGAATCCCTGAGGATAACCAGTGAGGGAGACCTGATGGCAACAAGTCAGTCGAGTCAAGCAGCTGGTGCTGAGGAAATTATTTTCATCCTTCACTAACTCCAGGAGTGTTACTGAAAACTGTCGGCTTCAGTCCCACAGACTGAGCCCTTATGAGCAGGTGGAGCACACAATTTCTACTCCCACAGCTGAGCACATTTGATGATTTACTTTAAACAGAATCTGGTCCAAGTACTCTGGGAATATTTTGCAATCCAAGCAAAGAACATCAGGAAATTTTTATCTGATGCAGACTCCAATACTAATTAAGGTGCACCCAGTACTCTAAGCCTTACTTATTTTTTATTCCAGTTCTGTCTTGATTATTTCTATGTTTGTACATGGGATGCAAAACGAACCACCCCAGACTTTCCCACTGCCAACAAAGGTGATAGTTTGTAATTTAGTATTTTTAAAAATCAACACGTTTCCCCCCATCCAAATATGCAAAGGGGAAATTAAAAAAGTCTGCATGAAAATATGTAAAGAGCTACTTGTAGGAAATTCTTGGAAGGTACTGGAACCAAGGGACTTTAAAAGCCAGTCTCTACAAGAAATTCTGAAAGAAAAACCTGGGGCTGGTTAAATCTCTTTAGAATTCAAGCATGAAATGTCTAGTATTACAGTGCTTGCTTCATCTAAGTAATGACTGCTTGGAGAGACATTACAGTAATTTTGTTTCCTGAAATTTTCCCCAGTCCATTTTTTAAAACACATTTTAAAGAAGTTATACATTGTTTGTAGATGTCTACCTTTGAAATTTAGAAACTGAAGCAAATAAAAGTTAAGTAAATTGTTCAAGGTCCCATGGAAGTCTGTGTCAGAATTTCATTTTCAGATGTGAATTATGCTGTGCACATTAATAACGTAAAGTGTAGTGGTCCAGGTTGCCACTTAGATTTTCCTTCTTTATAAAAGCAGGAACTTTTCCTAGGAGAGTAGGGGACACCATATAAAAATAACTGTATTCTTGAAGAAATACTCAAAATATATCACGTTCCTGTTGAGCCTAGGGTGGCTCAAATTAACCCAAATTATGAAAGATTCCACTAAGTAAGAGAATCCACTGGCAGCATTTCTAATAGTGCAAGCATCCTGATACTAAATCTTCATTGAAAGGCAGAATTCCTCATTATTAGCATCTTGGAAGAAAAAGATATCTAGGACAACCTTAGGTGGAAGAAAGCAAACAGCCTTATGTTGGGGTCAGGCAGATTTTAATATGTACAATTCCTACTATCCAAGCATGGATAAAGATAGTGCATATCTAACAAGTGACCAAATCAGATGGATTAAAGATAAAAATTCTGAATAAGTTTTAAAAGTATCTATGTGTAAATTCATACCCCTTGTTCTTGCATTTTAAAACATTTAAAGAAATAATTGGTTTTCACAAGTTCCAGTTCTACATCTTATCTTTCTGTCACCACTATTTATCACAATGGAAATGATGTTATACAGTGTCATCAATATTTTTCCTAAAAACACGGGAGCTGATTTTGGAATATACATATTCCTTTAATTAATAGATCCCATCTTTTGAATAGGTGCAACCTTTATTTTTTAGAGACAGGGTTGCACCCTCTATTCATGTTCAGCTCTGAATAAATTCCCATTTGGTTATTCATTACCAAAGCTAGCATTCCTCTGATTTCAGCAAGCTGAGGCAGAACACTAGGCAGAGAAATCCTCAGGGTGCCCTGAGCAAAACCTACAGGATAAAAGTACATTAGGTCTCTACAGAGAGAGAGCTCTAACTCAAGAACAGACATTTTTAAAATTAAAAAAAATAAGATTAATAGGGAAAAAAATGCAAGGTCCTGAAGACAGTATAATAATTCTTTGGAAAGTTTTTCTTTGCAAAATGCAGCAGGTGTGGGCAAACGATTGAGCTTTTAAGTATTGGGGGGGTTTTTTACAATTTTTTTTGTGCAATAAGTATTGGGTGAAATTTCTTCATGGATTTGCTTAGTGCAGTGCCATATGCTCATAGTTTGGACTGATGAGGAAACCACATTGAAAGACCGCAGCAGGGGATAAAATTTCTCCAGCTGCTGTGGCAATACATTTGTCTGTGCACTGCACTTTACATAATCCTAAAGAATATTACCTGGCTCCAGAAGAAAGAAGGGGGATATGTGTCCATAATATATTTCAAAAATAAACAAAACCAAAACTAAAACCTACTAGGCCACTGCTTCTATATGGGACCAGAAGATTAGAACAGAGCATGCCATTAGGCATGTATACAATTACAAGTGCCTGAGACATAAAAAGAAAGACACAATCCCAATTTTTTTACTCCTTAAAACTAATTTGAAAAGTCCACTCTACTGTGTTTGCCTTTGTGTCTAAAGAATTTACCAGTGTAGCAATGTAAAGCAGCATGGAAAATCTTTTTTGTTGAATTATATTAATGTTGGACTCAATTAACTCTAAGTAAATTAGAGATGAACACCACCAAGCACATGTATACTTAAACAGCCACAAAACTACCCTAGTCAAAAAAAAAGAGCAATCAATGATACAAACCTTCATGACTTCCAGACATCATCAGCTGGTAGCTAATGAGATGAGGAAAAAACTTGACCTACAAGCAAGTACTGGCAGCAATACTACCACAGCCAAAATGGGATGCAAATCTGATCGAGGAAGGCCATGCACCATCACACTAAACTCAAAGGTATTCGATAGGATCAGATAGATTTTGAATATTTTACATATCACAGGTGGAGTCCATAGCTCAGTGTTGATGGTTAGAGTATCATGGCTAGGAATTTAAAGCAGGACAGATGGAATTTCCTTCATTTAGGGAATCCCAAAAGTCTGCAAGAAACATTTGACATGCTAAAATGGTTTTTATGAATAGAACACTGTTATCTAACATGAAAATTTGCCACTTCTAGAGCAGAACTCAGCTAATATAAATTAGTGCAGGCTTTCCTGCAGGAAGTAAAAAATAAACATATCCTGTTAGAACTACAGGGGGAATTTCATGTAGGCAAAATCTAATTACACAAGATGGAGCACAGCCAGTGACACCAAGTAGCACACTTACTCCTTTGAAATGTTGTAGAATTTTTTTTAATAGTTAGGCTTTCTCTGGGCCTTCCTTTTTATTCATCTGAAATGCTCATTTGTGTGAAATCAGTTGTAATGGATATAATGAAAATTTACACAGGTCTTGTATAACTGGATTTAATGGCTAGAATCTGAAGTTTAGGTTTGGCCAGCATCAGGCCACAAAGGCACCTTTGTATAGGGTCAAAATTTTTTTGCAGAAAATGGAGACAAGTGGCAATAAAAATTAAAGTGTTGAGACTGTCTTTTAAAATACTTCACACACTTCATAAATAAAGCTCTGTATTTTTAGAATATTAATAAAACTGTCCTACTTCTGCCCCTCCGGTTTTAAGTATCCATCGTGTCCCTTTAAAGCAGTGACCTCTGCAAAAGGGAAGGAGGCAGAAAGCAAAGCCAGTAACAGAGCACACATCCTGAAGAAACAAAACCAAAAAATTATTGAAATATCCCCCCACAGAACTGTTCAAAACACAGCAAATTTCAAAACATCAATTTATGATTGTGTGTCTAATGCCAATAAAATGACATTGGAAATTACATGTGATTTCCACATTGCCCAGAGGAATAGGTGGCTCATTGAGCCCTGTGCCAAATTCAGTGAATTCCTCGTGTGTTCAGTGGCAAGCACTGCTCTTCATGCAATGGTAGTAGAGGTGCTCTGTACCAAAAGCTGGCATTTCTAATTGTCTGTGTTTTAATTCCTTCCTCATGCCTTTGGGATAATTCTCCTGTGAAACCACTTCATTTGAACCTGCCACTCAAAGACAGAAAGAACATCGCGGTGTACGGTTAGCAAGAGAAGAAACCCAGGAAGAGTGAGCATAGATGCAACCACTCCTTGTACAGACAGCTCTTTGGCTTATTGATTAAGGCTCCCAGAAAGCAGAAGCAAAGGAGATTGTCTGCAGGACTATTTGTACTCCACACACTAGCATCATGAAAACAGTGAGAAAAATCAATCAGCAATAGTAATTTTTTTCTCCAGTTTCTAGGATTTTTTTAATAATAGTTGGAGCAGAGCAAAGTCATGCCCCAGACATTTCATATTACATTTACATATGGCTTGCTCATCACCCCTTTTTGTCTTTCCCCTTCCAAAACAAACAAAATTTTCTTCCATTTGCTTATAAAAGAAAATTTGTTCGTATCCACATTAAATGTGGAAGAGATTCCAACCAGGATGATGCCTGTTTATCCCTGCAAAGCTAAAAAAATCCCCAAACATTATTTTAATACTCAGACATGAAAATAGGCATTTCAGAAGTTTGTCTTTGTCAGCTCCATCTTGTTCTGTGTTTGACATTCTCCCTGTTTTAATTGGATTCTGTAAATACAACTCTATCTGATAACTAACTGTACTAAATAATCGATATCAACAAACAAGTCCATAAACTGAAAGAGTATTGTATAATCAAATACATATTCAAGTATCAAAAAAACATAGAGTTTTTAAATTTAGGAATTTAATACATAAGTATCTTGATAACTTCATCAGGAAAGTATCTTCTCACTGTAGCAATCTAATCCACGTATATTAATAAATTCATGTTTAAGCAATTAAAAAAAATCACCTTTTTACATACAAAAGTACAATTCTGGAACATGTAATGTTGAGATAAAGGGCATAGTTAAGGTAATACCTTGGGAGAACCCTAGGCAAAACCAGAAAGCAAAATTTGGACCAGAAAGCTCCCTCTGTTCAGTTAGTTTGAAGCAGAATATTTTTACTCAGTTCTCTCTGGAAATCGTTCCTGTAAGCAGAAAATCTACTCTTTGACTAGCTTCTAGCACTTCAAAGTCTGGGCTCGTGCCACAGGATGAAATAGCTATTGAGTGAGAAAGGGAGCAAAAGCTTTCTGAAGCCACTTTGCCAACATGACTCAAAACAGCTATGAAGGGACCATCTATAAAGCTTGAAAGTTAAAGCTCTCTTCACACAGAATTTTTTTACCTTTGTGCTAAAACTACCAGAAAGCATAATTTAGTTCTTTAGAGCTTCTAGCATGTCCAACCAGTCTGAAACCACCAATTTGCCTTTTGAAGGGCAATGATTTTTTTCACATTTTTGCTTACTGTAATAACAGTAAAGATTTAACACAATGTGATCTATGAATACTTTATATTTCTCTTGAATATTAATTGCCAAAACAGGAAAATGATTGTGCTGCACAGCCAGTTCATGGCTAGACAGCAGAGAAAATATTTCGACAGTAAATAAACAATGTAGCAGACATAGGTATGCCTGAGTTTATTTCAGGTGATCAAGTGATTAGCTGTTGTTTGAATTCCTGAAAGGAAAGCTGCCATCATCAACAATGCTTTCTTTTAATTTTTCAGCCAAATAAATAGGTATGTACACAGGAGATTTCCTCTAGTACCGTAACATCTGTATTCAGAGCATGAGACAAATAATTAATCTGTGTTAGCTGTCAGAGGTCATTAATGCAAAATGGGTGACAAAAGAAAAAAAAAAAAAAGCCCTGGAGAAATGAGGAAAACAGACTGTATATGTGTTTCTGTTTAAACATTTACCAAGCAGACCTCACCTACATCTTAAATACATATATGACAGAAAAAGGAGGGGAAATCCATTTCATGAGCAATATTCTGTTTTGGATATTTTTTAATTATGTGTTTACCAATTTTTTTTAATTTGTGCTTATCTACAGAGTTTAAAGCTACTGCTCATATTTTAAAAACCTTTTGCTTGTTCAAAAAATAGTCATTTCACAGTCCCACAGCATGAAACTTGTAATTTTGCCCACATTTTCTCTGTGCCTTGTGTCAGCTTCTCATCTTTCATACGGTTAGCTATTTTCAGCATTAAAATGTGTAAATTACTACTTTTGCAAGAGATACTAGCAAGTCATTACTGCTAGTTCAAAAGAAAGAGTAAATACGGAAATAAGAATATTAAAAATGCTGTCTTCCCACAGTCCCTGAATGCAAGAAGTATTTAGTTTTTTAAAAAAATCCAAAGTATTCCAGACACTTTATATGAACCAAACAACTATTGCTCTCAGACTCAAGAAGTTTTGAGGAAGGGTTTGGTAGTAGATGTTAGGCTCCATCATTATAAAAATTTTTAAACCCTATTCTGAGACCAAGTTGACAAAAATAATAAAATTTATTATAAAGGAGAATCAACATTCTGAGCCTCTAGATAAGCATCCTGAATAATAAAAAAGTGGGGGTCTTTTGTTGTGTAGAAATGCATTGCCGTAATTTTTTAAAGTTTTTGAATGTCAGAGCAATATGAGGGAATTAAAAAATGAACTTGGAAATGGAATCGTAGAGGGTGGTTTTAGGTAGTTAAATTTATGTGGTGATGCTGGCTTTGATATTTTGATATTAATCCTGCTGTTTCTTCCCTATAGATCATCACTTTCTTAAATATTATTTACATTTGGAACTTGTCTCAAAGTCATCAAGAGCTCTATTATCAACTAAGTTGAACCAGTGCTACCAAACTGCCTGCTCTTTTTAGTTTTGAAAGAAAATTTTCAAGTGACAGAAATTCAGTGTAGTATGCAATCTACCAAAATGTATTTACCAAATTCTTAAAAACAAGACATATACCAAATTATGTCTACTCCTCTAATATTATTTTACTAGTCTAAAAGGCTCAAACATAACAGGACAGATGTCTTACATGGCTTTTTATAATGGCCAGTGAATCCATAGGAGCTGAAGGGAAGCTGAAGTATTACAGCTGGTGTTCTGAGAGAACGTACAAGACAAATGTACCATGAAAAGGATGGATAATAAAAACACTTCTGCAGACGAAACAGACTTCTTTTGAAGAATATATAAACTTACTAAATCACAATTGTTACTTAAACAGGGAGATCCATGTCATTTGTGGAGAACAAACCAATAGACTGTGAAGTTTCAGTCCATTAAATAAAAAGGAGTTTTATACTATAATATAAATATTATAAAAAAATTAATTGTTGGTATCCTATTGTGCAAAGAAAGTATATCCTTAACGCTGACACGAAATTCAGTCACAGTGGGAAAGCATTTAAAACACAAGGTTCTTACAAAGTAATTGAAACAAAAAGGATGGCAGCACTATAAAAATATGAGGAGAGTGAATAGAGGTGAGTATTTTGCACAAGAAGAGAATATTCAGTGGAACCATTGGGTGCCAAATTTTTACCAAATGGAAGCCACAAAGTACTACTCAAGAAATAATGTATAATTATGGTGTGGAATCCATTGCCACAGGACACTGTAAATGCCAAAACTATAAATACATGGGAGATAGGTCCATCAGGAACTATTAACACACTAGATGCAACCTTCAGTTCAGGAAGTCCCTAAACTTCCGACAGCCAGAAGCTGAGAGGGTATACCAGGGAAAGGGTCCTTTTCTTCTTCTTGTGCTTTAAGCATTCATGTAGTGATGCTTGTCAGAGGTAGGACACTGAGCTAGAAGAGCTGTAGGTTTGCTTAGGTATGACAAGTCTTAGTTCTCTTGATATAGAAACATGTCAGCAAGCAGCTGATTTCAGGTCAAGGAAAAAATAAATAGTAAGGAGCTTGGCTCAGTGTGGTCTGGAATACATCATTTAGAGATAGAAAAACATGTAAGGACAGAACCTTAAAAGCAACTATATACACAAGGTACTTGGTCACTCAAAGTCATGTCAGGTTAAACTGATGGAGTTCATCATATTGGTAATTCAGAGAAACCGCTTTTAAGTTAATGTAATAAGATGCTGATGGAAGTCCTACAGAAGCACACAGTTAAAATCAATCCAAGTGAAAGGTGGAAGCATTTTTGGGAAGTAGGATATCAAATGACACACTGGATGGCTGCAAAGGTTTTAGATTAAGATCAGGAGATAAGATGGAGTAATGTTTTTTATCATAAGGATATTCCATAGAAAAACATCAGGTAAAGTCAGCACACAGTCCTTAAACATTCTTAATTATATCATATAAAAAATTTTGAAATTTTTGGTGTGCAAAATTCTTACATTCAAGAGATTTTCCTTAAAGTATATTCAATGTCTAGGATCATTCATTACTTACTACAATATGTTTTCTGTATAGTAGTGCAGTGCTCTGCACAGGTACAATTTCATATGATCTATCACCTTTGACAAAAACCTGGATTACAGCTGGCACGTGACATTAAAATAGATGAGCATGGGCACTTGTCTATAATATAAACCAGTTGAACAAGAAATGCTTATTTGGAAGACAAGACATGAAAATGAAGCTCAGAGGCAACTTTTAAGTTTGTATTTAGTTTGTATTACAGGTTATATTGCAGGTCTTTCAAACAACCACAAATTGTTTATTCAAGCTCAGTAATTACAGTTGCTGATATTTCAGGAATGGCACAAACTAGAAGTTACATAATAAAGACAGAATGTAATTTTCACTGTGGTATATCAGAAATCCTTTTCCAGGATCAAACTGGTACAGATGACTATTTCACTTGTGAAATATTTGGCAGGTAAATTTTGTTTAATCTGTCTAATTTGAAAGTCATTAAAGCCTGCCTGCTTCCTCACTGGTCAACCTACTTATTAAGGACAGTTCTATTTGCATAATGAATGGTTGCACTGGTGAGTCTCTGCTTGAGTTGCACAGAAAAGGCCACACAGTTTAACTGGAGATGCTCACAGTGTCATGCCCAAATCAGGGCCAACTCAAGTGTTCCAAGGAGGCTGAGTAACAATCCTTTGTGGAAGTCACCTTAAGCACCATTTGTTTTAATACCCTAAAGCAGAAATAGGTCTAAATAAAGTTATAATTTCTTTACAAGTAGAACAAGAGCAAGTGAATATCTGGTTGACTGCCCTCTTCTTACCATCAATGGGAGCTGTTTCCTGGGGACAGCTCAATTCATAATTGACCACATGTAAATAAGTCTTGTATGGGACAATTGCCTAAATATGAGGAGCTATCTGACATTTAAGTCCTGCCTCTGAGGTGTTTATAGCCTTACAAATGAAATTATTCAAGTGTACAAATATCACCTGAATCAATACTGGCAAAACTATTAATATGCAAATTACAACAGGAAGATTAAGTATCTGTACCAAATCAGGGAATCCATTTCAGATGCAGAATCTTACTGTAGCACTACAAATGCTCAAAAACTTTCCATCTGCTTAGGGCAGAGGGTTGGTTTTGGCTGTTCTGTCTGACTACAGACAAACACTTGGATATGAACAAGCAGTAGAGATGACACTGGCTTAAAAGAAAGAGCCACAAAACTATTTATAACTCTACAGGTTATGGGATTGAAGATTTAATGCATACAAAACAAGGAATGAATTTTCATATTAACAAAGTATGCTATGCTTTCAGGAAGGGGGTGAAGAAATGTATTTTTCTCATTTGAAAAATGAAATTTCAACTCTGCATTTTCAAATTTTGCAGGTTTCTGTAGTACAGAATTCTCTTACTCATGAGATTGGTGAGCTCTGTAGCTGTTATACTGGAGAAACTGTTCAGACTGGAAAGTGTAACTCTAAATTCACTTAAAAAGTGGATGTAGGACTTAGTTATGAGAGTTCTTTGGAGACTTTTCCAAAAGAAGGTTTTCTTGATAGGAAGATGTCTTTTAGATGATTCAGAAACATGCAATGCTTCATATAACTTTCAGGACTCTACTCCAAACTGTTTCAGAAGCCACAACTTCATCAGACAATCTAATCTTAATCTCTAGGAATTAGTCCAGTGTCTCCACACTGGGTAAATGTAATTCTTTTGTATTTTATATTTTTGATCATGTGGGAGGAGTTGTGTTTCCAAGAGCAAATCCAGTCCTTCAGCAGACACACCGACTGCCATTCCATTTTCAGAACAGGGACTTCTGACACAAATAGTTCATGGTTTCCAAGGAAGCTTGCTGCTTGTGCTCAAAATATCTGAGAAGTATGGAGTTGCAAAACTATGCTAGAAGACATTAATTTCACCCCAAACATTTATATAATTCAGTCTCAGACTTCACCAGAGATAGTTTAAATAAATGTCAGAGCAAAATATCGACCCCATTTTCTCAATAAAATAGAAACTACAGCCAAAGGGCCTGATCTGTGCTAGAAACAGCAATATTCAGGAAGAAAGATCTCACAAAATCTTAGTTAATCTTTATTTTAATCTGGTTTTCTCACAATTGTTCTTTTTGTGCCCTTTCTATTCTTTGTCTCACATGTACCTCTGACCGCATTTCTATTTTTATGCCCCCTATGCTGTTTTTTGCTCCTCTACTCATTCTTATGAGGTTTTCACCATCCTCTTATAACCTAAATATCCACTTTGTATTTATTTTCACATCATAAAAAATGCATTTTTCCATCCATCCTCCAAAAGACCTATCTTTGTAGGAATGGTCTTACTTGGAAACTGACGTGGGGACCAAGTCAGAGATTCTGCTTTTTCTCTCTTTTTTTGCCTCCTTAACTGCTCTGTAGTTCTTGTTGCTGTTTTTTTACTACTTATAAAAAGGCATACAAACATATGCATGGAGAAAATACAGAAAGGGAGTTTTTAAAGTTTACAATCATATTCTTGGTTTATAACTTTTGTATTGAGGTATCCAGCTAAGAATGATTCAATGAAAACTAAGAATTTCTATATCCTACATCAGTTAAAGCAGCAGAGTGGTTTGTACTTAATAAAACAGTCTTAGATTCAAGCTGGAAAGGGTAATTATGTGTGCATTCATGGTGATGTTAATGGTGAGAAAGCTGAACAGACGAGTAATGATATTGTGAATTAATATGGGAACAGATACTGCTGCCTGTAAAGTTAAAAAACCTTTGTTTTCCCCCCAAAACTCCCTCTATTGTAACTTAATGTAAAGGACTGTTTTAAAAAATAATTACTGTTTTGCATGTCATATCAAATCTAGTTTCAAGTTCATTTATAGTTCCATCAAAATTTTTAAGCTGATTACATACAAATATGATTTTTTTTCTGTATCAGGACCAACAACAAGCAGTCTTATAGACTTTGTTTCAGTTTAAACTACAAATACACAGCAAACCACATAGCAAAAAGGTAAGATAAAAACTGTTGTGAGCTTTACAAATTCATGTTCTTTGTACAGTTTTGTTTGCTTAGAAAGCATCAGGGGTTACTTTTCAGGTTTTTAGCACATAAAAGTCCCATCTTCCAGGATCTGCTGAAACTGAATTATGTGGAAGATGATAGTTAAGAAACTCATCTTTTAATTTCAATTTAATTTTAGACTCAGATATTGCACTGCTTGTAAGGCTTTGCCTGGGGTGTAGGGAAATGCTGGAAAGCTGCCAGTCAAGTCACAGCTCATTTCTAATGCCAGTTCTCATATCCAATACTCCCACATTTGCTTTCTCTGCTTAATAGGAGTCTTATCTCATTGGACTCTGCTGAGTGGACTGAAATGTTAGAGATTTGTATCTGTTCATTTTACAGATCTCCCATCCTCCTGCCTAGATGCATTGTCAATATTCGGTTCCTGAGTTTCTCTAATGTAAGCGTTTCAGTTTTAACTTTTCAAGCACCTTCCAGAGGGCTTTTAGGTGCTGTACAACAAGGATTGCCTGAGATTCTTTCTTATTTTCTTTTCATAAAATGAGAAGGTATTTTGTAGAGTTGGCTGCACTCCAGTTACAAGTCTGTTGAAATGGTTTCACAGGCAGAGGAACTCTTTCCTTAGCAGCATTCCCAGCCCCACAGTACAGCAGCTGGCAAAGCACGTACTCAAGTGCTGTTGATTGCTAACATCCAGCCTACTCTGCTCCAGTTTGAGCATGGATATCACCAGACATCTCCCAACTCCCTGGCAGAAAAAGCAGCCAGAATTCAGCACCTTCCCCATAGGCCCTCTTTGGACCTTCTCTGGGTTTTATATATATTTAGGTATTATTCTGGAGGAGATAGAGGCAGCAACAGAGAGTACCTTTATTTTATGGCCCACAGTCACAGCATTCAGCTGGGAAGCGAGAGAACAGTGTTGAAGCTGTATGGATTAAAGCAGCTTTTCCCACACTGTGGATGGAAGACTTCAGTGTCTTTTCCAGTAACTACAACAAGCTTCCTAATTTATTGTGTAATGTCAAGAATATATGGTCCATGTTATTTTTTCCCTTGCCAGTTTGGCTGTTAATTTATCTTTCTTCTAGCTTACAGGTCTCAAAGACAATTTTTTGCATTACATTTGAAAGTGTTGCCTATGCCTGAGTTGATATCAGACAACTTTGGACAGGCTACAGATGTTTAGAGATGCCAGCCAGTCTACCTGCTAAGCAATGTGGAGGCAGTGCCTGGCCTTTTGCCAGGCCTTGCTGTTTTGTCACTGTGACTGCCCTTGGGTCCTTTTAAAACAGGACAGAGAAGGGGTTTAGTATTGCACACTTGTTCTACGTTTTAAAGAAGATTAAAAGTATTAGGATTATCCGTGAATTTTGGCCAAAATGAAGAGTGGATAAACAGGGAAACTCATCAATATTGAAGTGCCATGTAACTTGATCATTATCATCATTCTTTTAATCCTACTACTTTGCAGTGTGTACTTATGAGAACTTATTCTTTTGGTAGCTTCACTCGTATCTACAAAAAATGGCTTGACTTTGTGGCTAGCTTTTCTCTCTATTACTTCTCCATACATGTTCCCTCTTACCCACAAGTACCAAGTTTTCTCCTCCACATTTACTGCCCCCTCCCCCAGGCATCAAGACAACAGTCTTCATGTCCCTGTTCACAGGATTCTCACACAGCAATTAGAGCTCACAGGAAGAAGATTCAGAAAGCTGCTTCCCAGTGAGATTATTTTATAAACAAACTCAGCATGTGGAGATCTTACTTAGTACATTTCACACAGTGTGCTCTGAACTGCTTTGTAAGAGGAGCCATATATTATTAACTTCCTGTATTTTTTATACCAGAAGTCCCAGCAGAGCTGACTGGGTCTAGAATCTAGATGAGATGATCAGGTTCTAGTAATTATTCACAGAACAAACTTTTAGCAATTTGTCAAACAACCCTAGGCAGCTGCAGATCTTGGGTTCTCTCCTACAGGAAGCAATAACAAAACCTCAGTCATCTTCAAATCAGTGAACAGATGGGTAATCACCTAACCATAGCAACCAAGAGTGACCTTATCTCTTCATGATATCAGATTCAGCTTGATATACTACCCACTATTACAGCATCTCTTATGGCATGCAGATTCATAAAGTCGGTAGCACAATCTTGTGAAATTTCTTGAGCATGCAGTTAATTGAAAGGAGAGGCTCCCGTCAGAAACATGAGGATTTTTTTAGTTCTTCTCAGCTCACATCATGCTTTTTCTCTAAGAAATCAATGAATTATCATCCTGAATTAGTCTAATCATCCATGGAGAGCAGCATCCCCTTTACTAGGATGTGTTCTGTGTTAGAAACTTCAGAGAACTCTGCAACACTAAGTGCATAACAACATGCCATCAGGGAGGTTTCTTCCACCCAGCAAGAAAATTGTTAGCTAAGCTATATTATAGAAGAGCTGATACCTGCTTCCCTTGTGTTTAAATGAAACACTGATCTTCACTGATAGGCTGGGACATCTGTTCTAAGTACCTGGGTAGAGCAAGAAACCTTTAAATTGCTCAGACACATTGCCCAAAGCTACCCTAACTTCTAGGCTTGATTTCCAAAGTATTTCACAGATAATTTTCTAGAATATTGCTTACACAACTCAGCTATAAACTCAGCTCCACTTAACCATGCTAATGAGAATTAAAACTTCTGAACTAAAATTACTTATTGGCAGCTATATAACAAATTTTCAAACAACACAGGGTAACTCTAGATTTTGGTTATCTTTAAGGAACATTGGAAAATCTTTTTTCATGTACATGACTTAATTGCAAGTCACACAATTCTTTTTTTTTTTTTTTTTTTTAAATCTCAGGTTCTATAGTAATAGTTACATGGGCACATCAACCTTAAACTATTTATTTCCTTAAGAAGATTCTAGCATGCAGGTCTAGAGAGAAAGGCTTGTAAGTATAAACTCAATCCATAAGATCTCTTAAAGAAATGCAAGCCAATTATTTCTTAAAATCTCATTAGTTTACACAACCTTCAACATGTTTTCATGTATTAGATGAGATACAGGTACTATTGAGTTCTTCTGACATGACTTTTCAACTACAGCTACAGTTTCTAAATGTTTGGATTGCTACTACCTGGTAGATTATAATTTTCTTCACCCTAGGGAGAATTACCTTCTCTGCACCATTTACCTCTTTGGCCACTCTAAGCACACAAAAATTTTAAAAATAGTCTTACCCTTTAGCTGGAGTATAAACACCAAGACAGTTACACTACTTCTCATCCCTGGATGAAGAAAATTTCTTTCTCTTTACACCAAAGTTACGTTACCTATTCAGTTTGTCATTCATTGTTTTTATATTTGCCTTGTCTGTCATACCGTGTTGCTCGCTTCCTTTCTCAATTACACATCACATGTCTTGTGATATTTAAGTATCTGCTACTAAATAAAATTTCACTTTTCCTCATGGTATGAAAGGAACACACTGTACCAATTCAAGAGCTTTCTAAGAAGAAATCTAATTATAAAAACACAAGGCCTAATTCAAAGCCTATTTTTGTCCATGGAAATACTTCTATTGACTTCTTTGGCCTCAAGTCCATATTCAGCAATGTTTAAGTTGAGTAAGAAAAGAGCTTATTTCCCATTAACAAACAATTCATGGGCATATTAAATGAAAGCATATTCTTACTTTATCTCTACATTTTCCTATAAAGCATGCAAATTGACCACTTTGGAAATACAGTGTTGTACCAAAGTAAAAAGCTCTCATAAAAATTCATACATTCCTGCATATCTATACAGGATTTTTACAGATAACATATGGAAAGAATTTCCTCTGTGAACATCACATGATGGAGATGTGAAAGCTTCTTTAGGAAATGTGAGCATTCTTCAAGTTAAAATTTCTCATTTGATAACTTCCCATAACTTTAATGTCCCTATTTCTATAGTGGTCAAATAGCCTATACTTGGTCAAATAGGCTATACTTGGTTACTAGTGGGCATTTCTGCATCCTTGAAAACCTATATTTATCAGGAGACCTGAACACAGAAATTTTCTCTCTTTCTGCCCCTCAGCAGGACACTGGAAGCAATGGGATTTGCTCCTTTTTTGCATCGCCCGTTGATTGAAAGACCCAGTGAGGAAACCATCGGTAAATGGAGCTGGCAGAGGAAGGGCTTGCTTTGGTCAGTGAACAGATTATACCTAGATCCAGCCTCTGTGCCTGAGACAGCTCGCTGTGCAAAACAGAAGTATCCGTGTGCAAATTCCCCCATCACACACTTTCTTTTTCTACTGTGAATCCAGCCTGGCTGGGAAATTGCCAGAACTACCAGCTGAGTAACTCAATAGAGGGGAGTTTGTTTTGAGGAAAGGAACAGGACTTGTGTCTCCAGCCTATCTTAACATAGGAGTTGGAAATAAACCACAAATACTGACGAGTTTTACCTGTTTTCTCCCTCAGTAGAAACAATTACATTTGCAGAATATTACCATTGACAAGAATGGGATCAGAACTGCATTTCCAAACTTTTTAAAATAGAGAAAATCCACTGAGTAATCACAACTGAGTAACTAGAGATTGTGGAGGTGGTGCCAGCTATAAACCATGAATGTATATTTTGAAAGCCAGCCAGAATAATTTTTAATGACCTTTCTCAACCCATGTGGCCTCTAGATAAAAGAGAGACTTTGCTTTGAATGCAGACAGAGTATGTGTCATTTGAAAAGGAAGATGAACTTAAAATAGTAAATTTCTGCTAAATTCAATGTTATTTCAGAGGAGAAATTTGCATCTTGGGCTTATTCCTTCTCAACACACACATCCATGTTTATTTCCCAACCCATATTTCTCTAACACAGTGGCTAATTCTGCCTTCCCCCAACTTTAGTTAAGGAAAGCTATCCAAGTGTTATCTGGACAATGTTAATTTCCCATTAACATAAAAGCTGGATCTCCAAGAAACAAAATCCTTTCTAAAGGCATCGCATCACATTCTTAGCAGCAAAATACATCGTGATTTGAGTATCCAGAACCTTTTGTGATGTAAGTATGAGTGACAAAAAAACAAACTTCCAGTGCAAATGTTGAAACCTCTTAATAATAAGCACTAACATTACAGGTCTTGAGTGAAGCTTCTTGAAAGTATGCCTATATGTAAAATTATATAAATACTTCAGTGTAAATTAGATGTGTGCATATGATTCACTGTAATTCATTAGACAACTCAAAAAACCAAACAAACAAAAATGTAAAGAATATGAAGACCAAGTATAAATAAAAGTAGTCACAAATTACTTAAGACAACATTCCCTTCTTGCAAAAGATAAAACACAATTACAGGAACAGAAGTATATACGTTATGAGCAGCACTGTGGATATAATTATCTCATGTTGAAATTCTTAAGAAGTTTGCTTCTAGTTTTAATCCAGGATTCGGTTATAGCACATTCCCAATTTCAATGTTCTTTTCAAGGCTCTAGACATGAAGTTGTTCTAAGTCTTCTATCTTTAACACAAATCAGTAGATTAGTCCTCATCTTTCTGTCTCTCATTCTATGAGTTTAACATTTCAGTCTTCATCATTGTTTCAGAATAAATATTGCACTATACCGTAAAACAATGAACGGCAGTAATTCATGCACAGCTGTATTATTAAACGAACATTATTTCTGTATGCTACAGATTTCTCAAAGACCAACATTACTCAGTTGCAAAAATCCAAAGCAATTTAAGAACTGACTGTTTAGGAGTATCTTTCAAAAGAAAATGAGAACATATTAATGTGATAGGAAAGCTTGCCTAGTAGAAAAGACCCGCTTATATTAATGGAGATAAAGAGATTAATTGGCTTATAGTGGTTACTAAAAGCCAGTCAATGGAATATCAAATCTCTCAAAAATGGAGGGAGGAAAACAGAATGTAAGCCATCAGTGTTAAATTAATCTTTTAGACTGTAATGACTGACAGATATGTCTAGCCTAAATGTCCTTGGATAAAAATTCAAGGTGAGTTTTTCATAACCTGTATACAAAAGGCAGGGAAATCTGCTTATGTCTTTCCTTTCTAAAGCTATCTATTTATGGGTGACTAGCTTAAACTGCTGATGAAACTTCCAAAAAAGTCAAGTGGAGTATTCATACTAATTTTCTGGACTGCAGATCACAACTTCAGTTGGCAAGAGTTCAGGGACTAAATTCCTCTATCACTTTTGCATTCCCCCAAATCTATCTAATTTTTTATAAAAATCCACATTATGTCTATAAGATTCAACTAAACAACCTTGAAATGCGTCACATTCATTTATTACTGTTCTTCCTAATTTAAAGATTATGAAGACCAAGTCAAAAGCTTGCATACAAACCAGCAGGAAAAAACCACTGGAAACACTGAACTATGAACTGAAACTCAGGAGTCAAACTGGGCTACGTTGTACAGTAACTAGTTCAGCACATGAATGGAGGCCATGAATGGAGGCAGGCAGAAAATGAGTGCTAAATATTCAGTACTGGTTTAAAAGGATGCCTTTCAGTTTTAAGAAACATCTACTTTGTAGCACAAATAGATAATCTTATTCAAACAGAGCTTACCTAACACTGAATTTATTTCTAAAATCTGTCTGATTAATTTCTTCTCTCCTTTAATGCCCATTTTCTTTATAACATTACATACATTTTCTTTCAATGACTGTCTCTTCCATTCCTTACCTGAACTAAAATATGGACTTGAACTTTAGATTTCATACAGAGCACCTTCTCTATATGTCCTAGAGAAGCCAGACTCTAGGAAAATTAATTCTACTTGAGCCTAGAAGATGCTTGTGGACTCCTGACAAGCCTAAATGCCAATGTTTTCAATAGGTAAAGGAAGCCAACAGGCAGCTTTTACAAAAAGAAACTCAGCTGCCATGTGCAGATACAAATACTGTATTATGTGTGCACCTCTCATTTTACATGGATGAAATGTTATTCTTGACCTTGACTCCACTTAGTGCACTGGAGGGTGAAATTTGGGGGATGATGTGGGCACAGGTGTGGTGTTTTCAGGGGAATGATCCACCATTGTGCTGTGGAAACAGAGTGGAGGGGAGAAGTTAATCCAAGCATCTTCTCTGATTTCCTTTATGTGTCATCTATGAGAAACTGCTGAATTCCTTGGACCTGGAGATATTCCAGAGCAATTAATGCATCCCTTGAAGTAGGATTGCAAATTTTCTGAGCCTTGTTAGATCTTTTTATTCTTTTCTGTTCAATTATTTTGGAGGGTAGGGATGAGAATGCTTAGGGATGTATCACAGCATAAATTCTTTTTAAGAAGACAAAACAACGTGGATTTCTGTTTGTGTCTACTCAACAATGTAGCCAACCCTTTTTCTTCTTCAGTTTTTTAGTTTGCAAGAAGATTTGAAAGCCTGTAAGAAAATAGTGGTCAAGTTCAGGACTGTTGAACAATGGAAAGCTCAGATTTACCTGACTTCCTCTTCAGTAACTTCAAGCCCTGTAATGAAATCAACAAATCACAGACAAGAATCTGTATTCCAAATGCATTCAAGAGTCATGTGCTAGCTGAAAAGTACATTCAAACAGAAGTTCATTCAAATTATTTCATATTATTGCCTATTTGACAATATGTGTGTAAGGCTTCTCAGGTACAACCAAAACCAGGCAGTGCCAAGTCTGGAAACCTTATTTTAAAGACATTTAAATCCTGGGGAGCTCACTAGCAGAAGAAAATTGAAAGGTTAGCAGTATTGAATCATGCAAGCTCCAGAGGCCAATTCCTTTCCTTATGTTTTAAAAATGGCTTTTTAAGTGTTGATATACTCCAAGTGTATGGAGTTACTGGCTTCTTTACATCTTAAATATTATCTGATATATCCACCAAGGCTTTTTAAAGGTCTAGAAGCAAGCTATGCAAAAAAGGAACTCTCCAGATACTAGACTCTTAACACTGCATTTTTTCAAGTATTGGCACACTGTTTACAACAGGCTTCTATAAACCTTTTATTCTGATTCAGCAAAATAAGCTGGCTTGCTGCAGAAGGGAAGAAGCTGATAAACGGAATATCGCACAAAGAGTAGCAAGGTAGGAATACAGTGTCTAAGTGCAATTCTGCTAAGAAAAATGCATTATAACTAGCTGAATCTGTGGAAAAAAATATTTAAATAAAATAGTCATCAATGTGAGATTAAACAGCACTTGTAACAGAAGTGTAACATTGCTACATCCACTGTTTTTTTTTCTTTCCAGGCTTCAGTGTAAACTTTTAGCAATGTGATGCTCTTCTGAATCATCTAGCAATTGAATGTGTGGACTTAGGTAAAGATGACACTTTCCAAATCAACTCAATATATTGCAGCAAATTCTTATAGATGCTGTAACTTAAAGTCCTTTTAGTGCTTAATAATCCTGAGCTTGTAAAGTCTGATGATGTTGGACAGAAAAAAGTTATATCCTTCATCACTATCTAATATTGGTGCAGTTTCATATCCAGAAAGCCAATTTCTTCATCCTCCAAGGGGAATGAAGCATAATCTTGGAGCCTAAGGACAGTTCTTTTGTGGTACCATTCACAGTCTCACTGTTTTCTTTGCTGCCTTCCCCTACATATTGTTTTATACTGCAATGTGAAAACGTTCAAAGTAAATTATCCCTCGATGCATAAATTCTAAGCCTCCAAATTCAAATGCCTGCATGGTAAATAAAATAATGACTCAGTTAATCTGTGAGGTAAAATTTTCTGTGATTTTACATTACTCTATTTTATTTTGTTTCATTTGATTTTTATAAACAGATGAGCCATAGACAAGTAATTTTCCATGAAAGCATATAATCTCACTGCATCTACTGTCACAGGGAAGGGGAGAGGATCCCCCTGGTGTTTCCCTCTTCCTCTTCCTCTTCCTCTTCCTCTTCCTCTTCCTCTTCCTCTCTCTTCCCTTCTCCAACAGGTCCACGTCCTTCCTGTGCAGGAGACCTCAAAGCTGGATGCAGCAGTCCAGGTAGGGTCTCACCAGAGTGGAGTATAGGGGCAGAATCTCCTCCCTCTCCCTGGTGCCCATGCTGCTTTTGATGCAGCCCAGGATTCAATGGCTTTCTAGACTCCAAGTGAACACTGCTGGGTCATGGCCATATTTTTATCCATAAAAAACCCGAATCCTCTCCACAGGTCTGCTCTCAATTAATTCCTCCCCAACCTGTGCTCATGTCTGGCATTGCCTTCACCCAGGGGCAGCATCTTGCATTAGGATTTGTTGAACTTGGGAGCTTTGCCCAGGCCACTCCTCAAGCCTGTCAAGGTCCCTTTGGATGACATCCCTTCCTTAACGTGAATCAACTGCACCTCTCAGCTTGGTGTTACCTGCAAACTTGCTGGGCCTGCACTCAATCCCACATTTGATGTTATTGATAAAGACATTAAACAGGACTGGTCCCAGTATGGACTGCTAGGGAGCATCACTCATCATTGATCTCCGTCCAGACACTGAGCTGTTGACCATCCATCAGGTCCATATCTCTCCACTGTGCTGACATGTCAGCTTGGCAAGAAATGTGTTTACATGCACAAAACACAAGCACTCACAGAAATAGGATAACATCATATGTTAATTTCCACAGAAAATTTTGCTTTCTTAGAATACAGAGCAACTGAAGGCATTAGGGACTAATGAAAAACACGTATCTCTGTCTTGTGCTTCTGACTGAAAGTACCTTCAACCATCAATTAAATGCCAGTCTGACTCTTTTTTCTCTAAAGGGAACAGTCCTTCATTCATTTTCTACAATTAAAGTAAGAACTCTCATTACAGGTTCTTTTCTCAGTGGTGTATTCCTCAGTCTTTGCAAACTCTATAGATAACAGAAGATTTACTACAGTTTTGTAATCTGCACCAATCAAAACTTTTTTACAGTCTTTTCACCATCCTGGCTGTTATTTCCTCCTTTATGCCACAACAACTGCTCAGTCAACACTGCTTTCTGAGTCTAATTGGACTACATTTATTTTGAAGTGAAATGTATATCGTAAATACATAAATATCTAACTTCTGACGTGGCAGCCTTATTCTTGCTTCTGTTTGGGTGTCATGGCTTTAAGGAAGCCCTGTAATGAAGCTTCACCAGGTATATTCTATCCCCAGAGATGGGAACTAGAAAGTAAGAAAGCTGTATTAAAAATACATGTGTTCTCTGTCACGTTTCCACAATATATGTGGTTGAGAGCACCATGGAAAAATGTAGCTTCCCTGAATAACTAACTAAATGCATGACAGCACATTCAACAAATGCAGACCTGGAAATAATGCAATTTTTTCCAAAAGGAGAAAAAGCTGCACCATTGTTTGCTGATACATAAAAGTTCTCAGAGCAGGTTTGGCCCATGAAAAATGAAGTGGATTACAAAACAGAGCCAGAGTTACCTTAATTAGTCTATTGCTATCACTATTTTATAAACTTTCTATTATTTGGAGAAAGATAAGTCCCCATGAGTACCAAAGAGGAAAGGTTATTCATATTATTTATGATATTTAGTTTCCTACAGCCATTCAGATGTAAAATAATTCCACCTCTGGGTAAAAGGTTATTTATAAGGCCAGTTTATTTAAACATATCAATTTTTGAAGGTGTTCATATGAAGATTTACTGTTGTTTACTCAATGGTGTGAATAATTCATTCTTTTCAAGACAAGTATACACTCATTTCAGAGAGGAAATGCCTCCAAAACCACATTTATTGACTTGGGGACCAGCATTCACCAAGCAACATCAGATAAGTAAGTCACAGTAGGAAATAAGAGGAGCTTTAAGGAATATGCTGAAATGAGGAAAAAAAAATTAAATAAAGTTTTGCCCTTTACTGTTCACAACAAAACAAATATTGTTTCTTCAACAATAAATTTCACATTCATTAGTACCAAAACTTAAAAAGACATCCTGGCTGTAAAATTAAGTAAATGATGTACCAACAACTGGAAGTAAACAACTGCATCCTGTCCTTGTCAGTGACTTGGGCTCTCTGGCACAGGAGCCAGTTAAAAGGCCCAGCACCATACCCTGCCCTTGGAGAAATGTAACCAGCTGGTTTGGGGACACAGCCAGATCCACATAACTACTTGTGGTATTTGGCTGTAAGCTCTGAAAGACTGCACAATGCTCCATTCTCCACCGTTCAAGTGGAGCCCTCTTTTTGAGGGTCAGGTCTCTCGGGAAGTATTTAAGGGGGTTGCTAAGGCATGTAGGAAAAAAATTAGGGAGGCCTAAGCTCAGTCCAAACTTAATTCGGCAACTTTTGTAAAGGATAATAAAAAATGTTTTTACAAATATATTAATGGCAAAAGGAAGGGTAAGACCAACCTTTGTTCTCTACTGGATGCAAGAAGGAACTTAGTGACTGCAGATGAGGAGAAGGCAGAAGGGCTTAACGCCTTCTTTGGCTCAGTCTTTAGTGGGAAGATGGCTTGTCCCCAGGACAGCTGTCCTCCTGGGTTGGTAGATGGTGTCAGGGAGCAGAATGGTCCCCTCATTATCCAAGAGGAGGCAGTCAGAGAACTTCTGAGATGCTTGGATATTCATAAATCTATGTGATCAGATGGGATCCACCCCAGGGTGATGAGGGAGCTGGAAGATGAGCTCGTGAAGCCACTCTCCATCATTTACCAACAGTCCTGGCCCACTGGTGAGGTTCCAGATGACTGGAAGCTGTGCAATGTGATGCCCATTCACAAAAAGGATGGGAAGGAAGATCCTAGTAATTATAGACCAGTCAGCCAGTACCTGGCAAGATAATGGAGCAACTTATACTGAGTGTCATCATGCAGCATCTACAGGATGGCCAGGGTATCAGACCCAGCCAGCATGGGTTTAGGAGGGGTAGGTCATATTTGACCAACTTGATCTCCTTTTATGACCAGGTGA
>VXBI01011460.1:182758-266974 GCA_013397375.1 Toxostoma redivivum
TGAGGCCACACCTTGAGTGCTGTGTCCAGTTCTGGCCCCTCAGTTTAGGAAGGACTTTGAGACACTTGAGCACGTCCAGAGGAGGCAACAAGGCTGGAGAGGGGCTTGGAACACAAACCCTGTAAGGAACAGCTGAGGGAGGTAGTTTTGTTTAGCCTGGAAGAAGACTCAGAGGTGACCTTATCTCTACAACTCCCTGAAAGGTGGCTGTAGTCAGGTGGGGTTGGTCTCTTTCACCAGGCAGCAACTGACAGAACGAGACGACACAATCTTAAGCTGTGCCAAGGAAAATATAGTTTGGATATTAGGAAAAAAGTTTTGTGTGGAAAGAGTGATACTGGAATGGTCTGCCTGGGGAGGTGGTGGAGTCACCATCCCTGGATGTGTTTAAAAAAAGATTGGATGTGGCACTTGGTGCCATGGTTTAGCTGAGGTGGTGTTAGGGCATGGGTTGGATTTGATGATCTTGAAGGTCGCTTCCAGCCTAGTGATTCTGTAGTGATTCTGTACATCACTGCCTGAGGCACCTGCCTGTGATGGTTCCTTCTAGTTAGACACAGCTATAGATACTAAGGCATTCTCTCTGCCAGATTTTAAGAAAAACCCCCCGAATTGGCTGTAGAATGGATTAGTCTCTGACTTGTAATGAAAATGAAGTTAAAAGAAAGATTTGTGGACTAAGTGAAATGAAGCAAGGAATTGTATGGTACGGGGGATAGATGATGGCAGACTGCAGAAGAATTTTTCACCAAAACCAAACAATCCAGAAAATACACAACTGCAGAAAGAAAAGAAGTTACCCTCTCATGTAAATGGCACCCTATTGCCAATTATAAGTGTACTGGATTCACATTCAATTAAAAGGGTTTGAGATAGCATTAGACAGTAGGGATCTATTTTCTGCTGTGCTTGAGTCCTGTTCACTTGGCTGAGCTGGGACTAGATCCTGATGTGTACATTCACATGCCGCAGCAAGGACATCAAAGAGCATCTGACTTTTTTTTCAGCGCCAGTTTTTGCCTTCCAGAATGTAGAGCATTCTCTAACAATCCAGTATTAATATAAAATGGATGTTTATTGTCCTACACTTTGAACAGAGAGGGAAGGCAGGAAATTCTTAGATGTAAATCTTCAAATGTCGATTTTCAGATCTTCTCTTTTATCTTCTCAAACCCATAAAACAATTGCACCTCCACCCATCAGCAAGTTCACAGCAAATTACAAAACCAGAATAATTCTTTAACTCAAAACAATCTTTCAGCTCACAAGTTTAGTTACCATTCTTCAGTGAAACAGCAGGTCAACAGCAAACCAACAAATTGCAAAAGATATGCCATAAAAAACCTTTATGCATTTAACAACCAATACACTGCATATATTCAAAGTAGGTAATTTTATCAGTGTGAAATCCAAGCAAAAAAATACACACTTAATATTATCTATAATAAACAAAGATGTTTCTGTGGAGGCAGTCAGGACATCTCAATGTCTGTACTACAGTTACTGAAGAATAATCTTTTTCAGTCAGCATAAATAGTACACTTCCAAAAGTGTTGCAATAGAATTTGTAAGTGTAGCATGACTGAAACTCAGGAAAGAACTGGAGAAACTCTAGCCCTGTAAACTTCTAATAATTAGAATAGTTGCCTCTGGTTTTTATGGCAATATTCACACGAGTAATATTGGAAGTTATTAATGTTTGCAAGGTAAAAATTTTAAATTTGCAAGGAAAAGATTATAAGCACTTCTGCTCTGGAATCTTTCCCATTAATGAAATGGGAGGATTGTATAAAATCAACCAAAAACAAGTATTTATACACAATTCTTAAGAACTCTGATACCTAAGAATAAAGTTTTAAAAGTACCTTGATTGGCAGGGCTGAAGATAGATCCTTCCCTGAAAAATGAACACAAAGAAAAAGTACTCTTTTTATTCAGGATTAGAATAGCATTGGAAAAAAAATTTTAAAAGGACACAAAGTATTTTTGATGTTACTGAAATCTACACTATTCATTAGTAAACAGTCCTAATACAGACACAGTTCGATCCAAACCACTCTTCTTCACTTGCTGGCCATTTCTTTAGAACAAAAAAAAATCCTCTAAGAATCCATCTTCAGTCATGTTTACACCCTCACTTCCATTTTCATTAGTAATTTTTATTTCACTGTCTCTGTGAACAAACTAAGAACAGCAAATCATTGTGGTGCATGCTGCACAAACAGGCCAACATCAGGTACTGCCCTGATGAGCTTGCACACAAAATAAGAAATTAGCCGTGCATGTCAATAGCACAAATGCCCTTATGAACCAATGTAGAGACAGTCACAAGAAGAGGAAAATGTTTTATAAAGCAATCAGGAGGGAACAAGCCAAGTTAATATTTCAGAACATATGTGAGCTGATGTAGTTTCAAAATAGCTGTAATATTTTCCATTGTATTTCTCAAAAAATGTGCTTATTATTGAACCTAGAGCTTGAATACAAGTAAGCGGATCAGCTTTCACACACTGCCAGATAAATTCAGGATCAGTTCAACTCTACACTAAAAGCACCAAAGGCTGTTCCAATATCAATAGTATTTTCCTGTTTTAATAATCATTATATTTGCTCATTCATGCTTTGATTTTACCTTTCATGAATCTGGTACAATAAGCTCTACATTTATAAGAAAATGAATAGCCAAGGGAAAAGGTTATTTCCTTTGGCTCGGGCTTCACTCTTGCTGGGCTGGGCAGAACTATTCTTGACCCAGTTTTATAGGTTTCACAGTTGGCTGACCCATCCATTGTCAACTGATACGGATGTTAGCTCAGCATTGTCCTAGCAACCAAGAAAGCACACAGAGATGTGAAGGAACCTCAGCATTCAAACATATAATCTGAGATCTCCCATTCAGCATGACTTAGGCAAGTGCAACAGAGAACACCAGCTAACAAGGACTAGGTAACAAGCGGCTCTGCAAAAAAGGCAATAACTCAGCTGGCTAAAGCAGAGTGCACAGCATGATGCAAATGACTGCCTAATTAATAAATAGTCTAAAGAAAATGTGTCCAATCCAGAGATCATGTATCAAAACTGAATGAAGCAGATGTGACTATCCTGAAGTGCATGCATACTGACACAAGGCTCCTCTCTTTCCAGCAACGAACAATAGGGTTTGTTTAGACTCAGAAAGGTTGAGAGTATCCAAGAACAGCCAAGGCAACCCTGATACCTCCCAAGAATCCAGTTTCAATATGCTGTTAATTACTTGTCCTTTCCCTTCTTGTGTTTTAACTGCAACAATGATGTCACACTTTGTAAAGTGCATCAAGTCCAGGGTCAAAGGGAAGCACTGCAGTAAATCATTTTAGATTTAAAAGGAATCATGTAGTAATATAGTAAGTGAAGTTCACCAATTACTGTAGAATCTCCATTCACAGGCACCCCTCCAAAATGGCTTGGAATTACCGTGCTAATTTAAACCTGAAAATCAGGGTAAGGGCAAGAAAATGGAAATTTCAACTTCTTTTAAAATGTTTGCTAAGTTGAAAAATACTCAGAAAAAGGGGTTTAAGAAATAATAGCTTGCCCTGGGAAAACAGCCTTGTCTTTATTACCATGTCAATGGTTTATAGGTGTTACTCTTGTAATTCCTGTAACAAGCTTCTTAATTATACTGTACTACCGGAGTTCATTTCATTAGTCACCTTTTATTAATTCTTTCATAGATTCATAGTATTTTTTGGTCCTTTTTGCTGTTTTACATGTTCTGGACTACTATCTTGCTCTTCTAAGAAAGCTGCTTAGATAGGAGCAAAAATGTCAGTTTGTTGTTTGTCTATATTTCAGCAATCCACTTGGCATTCTATGGATAGAATAGCTAAGATATATGGATATATATGGATAGATAGCTAAGGTATATGTGACATTATATTCAGATTAGTACTCCTATAGATTTTGTAGAAAGCTCACATGTAAAAATCCTCACTAAATGGACTGTTATTGAAAAGTTGTATTTGCCCTTAACAAGGTATTACTGCTATTCCCTATATATAGAAAGAGAAAATCCAAACCTGCCATAGGAAGTTTAACTACAATAGGTCACAAAAAGCGAAATTTTAAAGGATATTCATGGTGCTCACTGTTTCTTATTGCAAAGTCTCAGCGCACTCCATACAACCAGACAATTTCCCTATTTTTCTAACAGGATTGTCCACTGGCATCAGGCAGCAGTGAAGGTGCTACTCTGTCATTTATTGCTCCAAAACAGAGCAAATACATGGTTATTATCCCCACTCTACCTATGCAATGGGAATAAGATGCATTTAGGTTATCTGTCTACTGATACCAATGAGTTTATGAACTTAAACCCATAACAAGGAAATTCTTCCATTATATATAGCTTCTGGGTAACAAAATCAGAGAATGTGCTGAGTTGGAAGGTATCCACAAAGATCATTAAATCCAGCTCCCTATCCTGCATAGGACCATCCGCAAGAGTCACACCACATGCCTGAGAGTATTGTACAAACACTTCTTGAACTCTGTCAGGCTGGTGCTGTGACCTCTTCCCTGGGAGCCTGTCCCAACACACAGCCACCCACTGGGTGAAAAACCTTTTCCTAATATCCAGTCTAAACCTCCCCTGCCTCAGTTTTGTGCCATTCTTTCTGGTCCTGTTGCTGGCCACCACAGAGCAGAGAACAGTGCTTGCCTCTCCTTGCCAACTTCAATGACTCACCTCGGTCTCCTCTCCTCCAGGCTGAACAGACCAAGTGACACCAACCTCAGAGCCATGCAATGACCTGATGGATTTGTCTGTTCTTATCAACATCATTAGGAGTCAGCATTTGCCACAAAAGCAACAGTTTTCAGAAAACAGGGGTTTTTTTGTGACTTATAAACCGGATCGATTCACTCCACATCTGTTGAGCCAAATGCTCTGATATAACTTTTTATCTGATGAGATTGTTTGTTTGTTGGTGATGGAATTCTTGGCTAGTACAAAATATATGAAGTCTTTATATTGAGAAGGCATGAATCAAAACAGAAAAATCTAGAAATACAGTATTCATTGGGAAATCCAGAGATTATTTGCTTACATTGTTTCATTCTTGCAGAAACATTTCACCATGGATGATGGATAGTACATTGCAATGGATGATGCTATTTTAGCTGAATATATTATACATTCTAATGTTATAGAATAATTCCTTAACTTGAAATCCAGGTCTGACAATATTTAAACTAGGTTTAAATTTAAACTGTTCTCCAGATTATAAAGCTTTGAATAGTGTACTTTAACAACTTTCTGGTACTCCAAGGACTTAAGTGGATGCCTACTCTTTCAAGTCCCTGTATGATAACAGATTCTAAAGTATCTATTCTTCCATCCTATATTCCTAATATGCCTACTTTTAATAAGGATCATGAAATCAATATTTAAGTAGTATTTTTTCTCAAATAAAGTTGGGGTTTTTTTAGATTTCCTCTGGCAGTACAGACTGCTGTGTCAGACCTTTCACAATTCTGGAGGAAGACATTTTTCCTAATTATTAAAGAGGGAATTGAGATTTACTATGGAACATTATAAATTGGGCATTCATTAAACAGCATTAAAAAAAGAAGATTGGGAAAGTACATATGCTTTAATATCTTCAACACTCACCACAGTTTGTCACCAACTGAGTACTTCTCCTAACTGATCAACACTATTTAATAATTTTGTGAATTCATTCAAAATAGAATTAGAAGATCTTAACCCAATCTAAGATTACAAACACCAAAATAACTTTTTAGTTAAAACTTTTGAAATCTCATCTCAGAATACAAAGAAACTCCTGATTGAAATGTTCTGCATTTGTATTATTCCTTGAAAGCTGCTGCTCTTTCAGACACGAGTAGGTAAACAACATTCAGTTCTGTATGTATTCCTCTACCAAACATGGAAGAAGTAGAAAAAGACAACAAAGAATTAATTTGAGTATCCAGTGCTTCCACAGTCGTGAGGATGTCTTATGGTAATTTTCTGCACGAGATATTTCTCCCCTTTTGTAAAGAGAATTTATGTTCTATTATCAAAAATAAATTCATTTGTGTTTCCACACCTGCTGGAAACAATAGAGAGGGAAGAAACACCAAGAGTGATGTCACCAACTGTGACATTAATAAATAGCCAGAACAACTACACTAACAAATAATGCAGAACTGGTTAGACCTTTAATGTCAACACTAACATTACTCCATGATGAATGTGGTTAGAGGGACAGCTTGGAATCAGAGTCAGCAAATTCTTACTGCCTTATTGTTAGATTTAGATGTAAAACCATTTTTTAGAACAATTTTAATCCCTGTATTCAATAATTCTTAATTAAAAACAACTGTAGTTCTCCCCATGTTTTGGAGGACGAGTGCATGTGAGGTGCCAAATACATATAAGTACACAAGTTTGAAGAAACTTAAAATGAACACTGGCAATAAACATAAAAACCAACAAAGTCACAACTTGCACAAAAAGAGAAGAGAACCATATGAGAGTGCTTCAGCCTTTCTCTTTACCAGCCAAACAGTACCAGCACCACCACAGCTCACAGGACAGATAGCAATTGCTGCATGTTAGACATGCAAGGGAAAACAAAGTTATTGTTTCTTTAATTCTTATGGATATCACAGGCAGCTGAATCTTGGATTTCTTTGTCTACTTTTCTCTAACACAACAGGTGACTCATGGATCTCCCCACTGACCTCCAGGGAGTATATTTTCTTTATCAGGCCTTTTTGCCTCTGTTTTATCATCTACCAGCCTTCTAACAGCATTCTAAAATGTTCATGTACTCATTCTTCTGATGACAATAGGACCAGATGGCATAAAGATGAAAGAAGAAAAAATACACTCATGATACAAGTCATATTTCAGTCATATTTCCAAAATGTAGCACTGTACAAAAATTACTAGAGAATGGCTACTCTGACCATGCTTTGAAAACACAGGCATTATATTTAAAATGTGCATTCTGTCATTCTTCTTCACTTCTGTCTACATCTTCAACTGTAGTAATTCTTTTGCTGAAGTCACAGATATAGATAGAAGTAAATCTGGTGGTGGCTGTTTATTGAGCTATGTAAGATGCATTGGTCACTTTTCCAGTGACCAAAGATTCAATTAGAAGCACTAAACTCTGTAGTTTGTATATTTTTTTAAAGAAACATTCCTTCTTATATCAACAGTCTTTTTCTATTACTGCATCTTTCATAAGCTAAGACCCTTGCTTGTTTTGTGCATACATGAAATTCAACTTGAAAAAGGTTTGTGGCAGAAGAATCAGAAATGCTGAAAATACCACAGAGATTTTATGTGAGATTACTTAGTGAATACACATTTTTAAAATAGCTAAAAAACCCTGCTCAGAAGAATTTAAGAATGGAATTTCATTTGGAATGGCCATGGGAAAAGGAATTTTCATGATAAAATAAGAGGTTTATTAGGAATACTCAGATTTTAGTTGGCTCCCAATATCTTCAATCAGTGACAGCATTCAAATCACAGCACACAAAATAAAGGATCAATGAGAAAGGAAAACTGATTTTCCATATTCTACAGAATTCAATTTCAAGTAAAGTACATGGAGAAAAAATTAAAGTAATCTAATCCAGTTAAAGAATAAGGCTTTAATTAGGCAAAGGCATTACTTTTTTTTCTTTTTATTATATCCCTCTGTTCCATAATAATGGTTTAGAGTTCAGAAAAGGTTATGATTTTCCATTACTAAATCAACTCCATAATAGAATCATGCAAAGGATTATTTTTCCCCAGTGAGTGGCAAGACTTTTCACTTTCCAAATATGCTGCAAGAATCCTATGAAGTTCAGAGACTTTTATTAATAATTTGTTTCCTCGCAGATCAAAAAAAATCCCAAATCTATGTTATTCTAGGTAAATCCAGAATCCCATAGTTAAAAAGTCTGTCCTTTCATGCCTATAGGGAGATATTTTACCTAATATTTTGGACTGAATTATAGGAAATTTTGTCACTTGTAATTAACCAGGGCTGTAAGAACAAAAGAACTGTGGCTACCCTTTCCATGCCGAAAAGACATTGAAGTATTTTGCTTCTAGTAAGCTTTACATGCAAAAGATTGTTCTCATCTACCTAAATTCCCATGTATATCAGTAAAAGACAATAGTATTGTGCAAGGTATAAACTCACCTTTAATTTCCTCAATATTGAAGAAATAAGGACATAATTTATAATGTGATCTGAGTTATGAAAGTCATGAACCCTGAAATTTAACCAAATTTGTGGTCAGGACAAAGAGATATATGAACAGTGGACAGAGCCACATGTGGCACATAAGCCACAATTTGAAACCTTCTGAAAAGTTTTTTCCCCATGGAGCCCTCTGGAGAAAAGAATGCATACTATACAAATTAATGGTGAAACCAAACAGTAAACATGGATTATTAAATTCTGCAAATTAAAGGATCCATTTTAAAAAGTAAATTACTCGTTTTTTTCAAGGAGAAAGGGTAGTTGCTATATTCTCTATAATTAATTTATTGGATAAAGTTCAAGAACATAATTTACAGCTGGTGTCTACAACGCTTCTCTTCCCATAGGCATAAAAATTTGGTATCCTCCCAACACAAGTATATATAACAATCACTAACAAAAAAGTAAGGAACAAGGTAGTCATATGTAATATTTTTTTCAAATTTCAAGTTCTGGCGCATTTTAATGTTGGAGATGCAAGGACCATACTTAAGTAAAGCATTAACTGATTCCTCAATAATAAAAAAAAACAATCAGGTATCTGAAATCCAAAAACTAACTCCTATTTCTGCTTCAAACTAGTGGTAAAAGCCATTGGGATAAAAAACATTAATTTAAAATTCCTTGGTTCCTGTTGTTGTACATGGCAATTCCAACCACAGGACTACCTCAGGTAAACATAGCTCAGTAAGCCTTCTGTCACACGCTTTCCAGCTAAGAACTCTTTTACGTTTTTACAGTGGTTAAAAATTCTTGTGGCTGAGAGTAGTTGATATCATGCATTCAAACCACTTCACCTTATTTTCCTTATTTCCTCATTCAGATTTTCATTTTTTCACCTAGATGGCTCAAAGTTTCATTTTATTGGAGCACATATTTCTGTGAATGTTTAACACAAAACACATGCACTGTTCAGGCCTCAGAGAATTCTGAAATCAACTAAGAATCTTAACTGCAGTCCAGTCACTTCACCATGAAATCTTCATGTCAAAAGATTCATACCAAAACAAAATATTTTCATGAACAGATATTTTCACTGACTTCTGGTGTTAGGACAGCTTATATTGTCACATCTCACACTGCAGTACAGTTTTTGTTTTCCTTTTCACATTTTCAGTATGTAAATTTCTTAGAAATTCATTCATCAAAAGGCCTGACGTCAGAAACTTAAAGAATTTATTGAATTTCTTTCAAACCCGGTTGATGGCACGAAACAAAAAACATTATTCTCTTGAACTAAAATACCATGTTATTCCCAGCTGTACAAGAGAAAATGCCACTTCAAAAGAAAAATCATCAGAACATTTAAAGGAATAAATTTTCAACCATTTCAGGAACACTTGACCTATATAAATGCCTTAGAAGTAAATGCTTTCAGAGGCACTGCTCAAGCAGCAGGCAAAAGGGTTTCCTTTTATAAAATGGTTCCTATTTAAGGGAAGGAAGGGAGTGCCCGCTCTCGCTAACACGCCGGGGGCTGTCGCTACGCTGCCATTAAAGCTTTCTCTCAACTCATAAACAGAGCCATTTCAGTTCAAATGAAAAGGGGAAAAGTCATTAAAAAAATAAAGAACATGTAAAAGGAAGAGACATTTTGCAAAACGCTGAATTGCACTAAGCTTTCGGAATCACAAACAATAGAGTTGTTCAGTAGAAGCAAAACTCATAGTTACAGTGACTACACTGTGGCCAATTTATTAAGTAGCCTTTTGATATCCAAGAGGACTTTTATTTTTCTCTTTAATTAATAAAAAAGCACAATACTGAAAGGATCATGGGAAATCCTACACATCCACCGTCTTTCTGAGCTGAACTACAAAAATTACCTGACATTAAATATTATACAAAGCTTCAAAAATAGGCTTTGTCTAGCAAATTCTTGCATCTGGTATTCCTTTTTTTAGTTAATGGGAACCAAGGAATTCCAGGATTGAGCACAGGTATATTTGGAAATGGCACTTCCTGCTTCAACAAGTGGAAACCTACCTTCTGATCAGCAAATATGAACTGATTAAAGAAAGTTACATGGCAATGACAGCGGCAACAATGATTGATTTCACTGCCAGGTACTCCTCTATTTAACTGCTGTAAAGGTACCATCATGGATGGGATTGAAATACATCCTATAGCTTTTCCTAACATTTATGAACAATTATTTTCCCTTCTAGCTTTGTTTCTAGATTGTTGTAGCAATCTCTCTTTGAATACATCACTTTTCAAAGCTTCCCGTTTATTTCCCTTACCTAATTCTCCTTCTTTAAGAAATTTTAAGTGAACTGTAGCTTCTCCACTAAAATTTTCAACAGTTTTAGTGGTTTTACAAAGCATTTTGTAATAAAACAGTGGTATTCTGGTTGATCCATGTTGAATGGAGCAATTACAAAAAATTAAAACCTATTAAACACAATTCTCAAGAAGTAACTTTTGCAAGAACCTCTGAAACTATTCCTCATACTTGAACAGCACCCAGTAGTCTCTGGATAGAGTAGAATGTGCCTCCATGGTTTTCCCTGGCAAATTAGGAACTGAGTTCCAATCAAAGATTTAAATAATTACAAAGGTAAGTACCTTGAAAGAATCAATGTGAAAAAATTGATAAATAAAGATAATTCTCATTTATTTATTTATTTAATTAATTAATTCAGGGGAAATAGCATCATTTGAAGAAGCAACAACCATAAGGCTGCTTTTCCACAAGTTAAACATCAGTTTCAAGTCTTGCAGTGAAACGGGGAAAAAAGTCACTGACACTTGGCACAATAAAGGTAGAAATAACTGCACCAATGAGCTTGCAATGTTCTTCCTTACAGAGAAGCCAAATTCAGATCTGCTCTAAGCAGTAGTAAATCCATTAACAGTAACAGCATATTCAATTAAAGTTGCATTTGTCATAGATCTGAATGCAGCATTATAAACCCACATTAACAGCAGAAAGATTGCCTATTCCAACTCTTCAGTATGGCAGGGTTGAGTGCAAGAAGGTAACCTCAGTCTCTGTAAAAGGGAACTTTGTTGAATGCTAAAAGCTGAAGTCAGAGCCAAATTATAAACCAATTTACTTTCTGCATGTCAAGCAAGATGAATACCATTCATTGGCATGAATGCCTGCTTTGAAGTGTAAAAAAGCCCCTTCTCTTTTGCAGGAGATGTGTAATTTTAAGATCAGATGATAAAAACTGGGAGGACTCATAAATAGTCAACCAGAGCACGACTCACAATGCAATTGGGTGTTATGTCCTTATTATAATGAAGTGCATCATTTTCCCGGCCCCTGCTGTACAGATTCCAACTCTGCAATGAGAAAAATAGTGAGTTTTAGGCATACAGCACTTCCATGCCACATTATCAAGTAAGAAGGTATGATTCTACACCAGATTACAGACTCCTGCAGCATTCCATTGTGTTGGGAGCCCACATTTGCCCATTTATATGCAAGACTGAAAATGGCCATTTTCCCATCCTCTAGAGACACTGGACACCACTTCCATACAGGAGTCTTTTGGGTTACCAGTTTATCTTCAGCCATTTTTGACATGGAACTTAGCTTCACAGATCGCTTTTTCATGCTAACATCAATAAACTGCTTTTACAAGTCAGGTCACTGTTTTAAAAAATGTTCTTTGGGCAAATGTTCTACTTAATTATACTGGCACAACCATATCAATTTCAGCAAGGCTGAACAAATACAAACTAGACAAATGCTGGATACATGATTTCAAATCAACAACTAGCTGGTCCTAGATGAAAGGCTCGGAATAGACTTTAATGAACTTAGTTCCCTTGCTAATTCGTTGAGAATTAAAACATAACACAATCTCTGGAAAATACACCAAGGAGGTATTCAACAAGCATAATTACATGAAAGAATGAAATAACATAGGTTCTAAAAGTCCAGAGGCAAAAAATAAAGAAACAATTGATGAGTCCAAATCAAACAAATGGATTCTCTCTTAGAAAACACAAGATAAAATCATAGAATCATCAATTGAAAGCTTGAAACCAGCACTTCTAAGTCAATAACAATCTTTTGTAGTGTAATATAAATCACAAAAGAAAAAAGCATTCTTAAATTCCATTACTTAACAGTTAATTATGCATACTCATACAAGATGAGAAATACTTCCTCATTTAGGAAGTGGGAGTAGAGGCTCTAATTGATGAATAAAGAAGCTTACTGTGAAGAAATGTTTGTCTGGTTTGATTAAAATATTCGGTCCTGCTTTTATGTCCATGAGTCTAGGTGTTCATGTTCTGATTTTAGTAATATTTATCCCTTCTAAATGCTCCTTCCCCATGAGAAAGCTTCTTTTTATTTAGCTGCATTTGCTTTCATGGTGATTAATTTCTGTAGACTTGACCAGAATAAATTTCAATTTTGGTCTCCTAAATATTTACTTATTTGGACCAGATATTTTAGAACCTGTGTACAATTAAAAAACAAAATACAGATTCATATTACACCCTTGCAAAAAAAAAAAAGTTTGCAAGGAAAGAGGGTGCCTGTATAGATTCCTGTAGGGTTTACCAGTGGCTCTTTTTCAATCCACTTTCTCTCTTCACAGGGTCACTCCTTATCACTTTTTATCAGTTTCCCAGGCTAGCTTCATGAGAAATCTCTAACTATTAAGTCCACTAAAAAAATGCTTTTAGAGAGTCGTCTACTTTTTCCCTTGGACTCAAAATGGTTCACTCATCCCATTAATAAACTCACCAATTATAAGCTTTTGGCATTTCCATAGATACCGGTTTCCAGGTTTGCCCATGCCATGCTGGAACTCAACAGTATCAGCTGGAAACCAGAGTCTCGGTTTTTGAGGGGTACTTTTGGAGGGGTATGTTATAAACAAAATTAAAGTATAGTATCTGGTAGATGATACCCATCTTTCCTCTACTAAAATCGTATGTGTCAAAACCAAATCTGAATATCTTGAAGCCAGGATTTTAAAGTTATTCACCCGAAGAGTTTTATCAATGGAGAATATTGATTTTTAAGTATTTTTTAAACTAGGGAGGGCTATAGGGCTGGAAGGAACCTGGAAACCATGAAGTGTGCGTATACCAATTTTAACTGCATTAATATTCCTTCTTTTTGTGTAACAATTAAATATGCATTGGTAAGGATTTGACCCTTTAGATTTTAACAAGACTATCAATAAATTCAAGACTAACAATATTTTTTTTTGCTTTATTGTGTACGACGTGTGATTTGTCTTTGCCCATAAGCAAG
This sequence comes from Toxostoma redivivum, assembly GCA_013397375.1. NCBI lineage: Eukaryota > Metazoa > Chordata > Aves > Passeriformes > Mimidae > Toxostoma > Toxostoma redivivum. Next base: position 196,241 of record VXBI01011460.1, read on the forward strand.
ATTTTGAGCACAACAAACTGAAAGATGTGAAATTGTTGCCAACAAAAATTTTAGATTTTTTTAATTTTACAAAAAGTGGGGAAACAGCAGCTAGGGAACCTACTAGGTAATCAGCATGGAATATGCCAGAAAATAATGGCATAAAAACATGCAGCTTGTATCCATCCATATTTCCAGAACTATCTTAGAAAGTTGAAGACCTACAATAGCTGTAGACTGAGTACGTAATAGCTGAAAGTAAGCCTTCTATAACATCTTCTAACTGCCAGAAACTACTGATTACATTTTTCAGTATTTACATAATTTTCTTTTCTCTTTTGCATCTTCTATGACAATAATGCTTTCAGGTTTCCCTAGTGAGAAAGCAGAAGAAAGAAGAAGATAAAATGCTAAATAGCTTTAATGGTTTAGGGCCATATTCAACAGGATATGCAAATCACTTGCAAGTTGAATCTTGTTAAACCAGAGTTCTCTAAAACTTTAAAATAAGAAGTATCTTGCTAAAACACTGATATAGAAGAGGTGGACTATTGGTGTGTAGTCTGTTATTTATAACAGTATGTGTAATCATAGAGAATTATACAGGAAGGGACCTCTGGAGCTCATCCAGTCCAATCCTCCACTCAAAACAGACTATTTCAGAATCAGATTCACCTTTGAAGATATGTCAGGTTGCTCAGGCCCTTGTTCAGTTGAATTTTTATAATTTTGAAGTATGGAGATTTCACAGCCTCTTCAAGCAACATTCTTCAGTGTCTGACTGCCCGAAGAGTGAAGAAATTCTTTCTTAACACCTACTACAAATTTCCTAAGTTGCAGCTTTTGCCTGTTGCCCCTTGCTCTGTTATTGTGCCCTACTAGAAGCACATAGCTGCGTTTTCTCAGCATCCACTTAACAGATGTTGAGGAGAGTCATAAGATCCCCTCTTTTTTCTACACAAAACAAACCAATTCTCTCCATTTCTCCTTAAATGGCATGTGCTCCAGCCCATAACTGTCTTGATGGTCCCCCTGCTGACCTTGCTCCATTTTTGAATTCTGGTTGTGTAATTGATCATCTAATGTATAACAAAGTGCCCAAAGGCATAGATTTGTCAAGTATGAAATCTCTGAGAAGAACAGTGGAATAAGTATGTCATAACTCGAAAAATTCATTCACCACTTAAGACATTGCATTTAAGAATGGAGCATTTTGAACTTATCACAGAAAATAATCTCTCTCTGAAACATCTTCTAGTGTGGCATGAAGAGTCTGAAGGATACAAACAGCGTTTTTTAAAAAAGCAGTGGAATGCAAGTAACAGTGGAAAAGAGACAAAGATTTAAAGAATACCAGTACTAGAGTATTACTGCAGTATCAGACAGAACTAGAGAGTGGAATTTAATGACCAGCGAGAAATTGAATTTGCGTGTTCATCTCTCAAACCTGTAAGAATCTGTAGAGACAATTATATATACCCAAAGAATGGTCACAGGCATTGAAATATATATATATTAGATTTGTTGGAGCTTTTTTTACTTATCTAGAAAATCATCTAGAAAAATTTGAATGCCAGGTATGAGTGGTTTACAGTTAAGATTTTCAGGAAAGTAGTAAAGAAAATTTAAAATTAAGAGCAGGTAAAATGAGAGAACTGAGGGAAACAACTGCCTCAGGAAGCAGATAAATGCTGGGATTGGCACCCACAGCAGCACATAAGAGTCACCAGAAACCAGATAAGTCCCAAAAAAAAAAAGGCAGCTTGAAGAGATCAGGATGGAAGCTTTGCTTAGATTTGCAGAGAACTCTATTCCATTTTATCATATGGTGGTCTAGCTGTCTAACCTTGGAAAATGTCACAAGACACTGTTATGGGCTCTTTACAGGGTCATCTTCTTCCTCCCTACCTGGAAAAATCAATCAGTGGGATTATGGCATAGCAGATGAAGAAGGAAAGAGGGAATTCTGTCCATTTTGTACCTGAACACAACAACTCTATAAATAGAGTGTAAAGGGTATGGCATGCCGTATTTTCAGTCAGCAGTGTTTACTCTGCCCAGAAGGACAAAGTACAGTTGGGAAATCAGAGGGAAGTAGGAGTGTCACTGCAGCCAGTGCTCCCCTTGTTGTGTGACGTGGAGGAATACTTCCCACCACACTCTCTCCCTATGCGCTTTGGGAGCTGCATGTGGCACCCACAGCTACCACCACATTCAGTTTACAGCTAATATTAGCACTTAATAATCCATTCAAAAACAGGAAACTGCTCTCTGTCTCAGGGTCTTGCTGTCTTTCCAAAGGTTTTTCTTACAATATCATGTTTTTCTTTAAATTCCCAATTCAACCTAAAAAAAATACTAACATAAGAGTTCAAACACTAATAAGAAGGTGGGTAGAAAATAGTCCCAGGGAGAACAGGAAGGCCCCTTTGGGTGGTAACCAGCATTTAGACTGGCTCACCCTTACTAACCATTTTTCTTTCCCAGAAGAAGGAGTTCTTTATTTTACTATATACTTTGACAAGAAGCTTCAGTGACTGCTTAACCTCTACCATATAAGCAGATCTATTTGACAGTAACGACCAAATATTTTTTAAGCATAGCAGAAAATTACTTTGCAAAAATCCTTTTCAAAACTGAATTTATAAATTATATTTGGTTCCACAGTATTAGTTGTTAGTGTCAAAATGTTCCAAAAAAAAGTATTGGGTTACCAAGAAAATATAATTTCTCTCTATTAGTGTTTCAACAAGAAATTTCTGGACTAAAGAAACAAAACAGAATCAGAGAAGGAATCTGTTCTCTTCTCTTTTGTAATCTGATTACCAAATATGTTAGGAATAGGTATCAAAGTAAATAATTCTATTTGTCTGCAGAAGCTGGCAACCACACTTTACAATCCCATTCAGAATTATCAAACTATAATCTGAAAACAAGATAATTCAAAAGAAGCCCCCAGCAAATCTTACTGGTTGCATAGGAAGGCTGTTTCAGAACCTCAGTGTTTCTGTGACTGGAAGTCTTTTCCAAATTTTTTGCATTCTTTTGTTCATGACCAGTCCAGATGTTTTTCTTGAGCCAAATTATTCTTCAGGTTGAAGAGTTGAAACAACATATCTTTATTTACTTTCAAAGTAGCTTGCTGGCCTCCCTAGATATAAAGGGACATCGGAGGCACAGATCCAGCATTTGAGATTGTCAGCTGCCTCCTCTCTGTTACAATAACATGAAAAATAGCATTCCAGTCCTCCCTGAACTGCCCTCTGCAAGAACACAGCAGAATAAGGGTAAGCAACCAACAAATTTCTTCATTAGCAAAAACCACATGCATTTTCACTGCAGGAAGACAGAACAATAGTCTAATGCTACATCTGAACAACATAAATTTGAATGAAAAACAGATTTCCAAGATTATTGATTTGGAGAGCATGAAATCTGTGATCTTGTTCAGGGTCTCAAATTTGGAGTTCTTGACCAACCTCCTAAGAAAGAGCACATCACCATTGTTTTTATAGGCACTATTCTCAGGGACAACATGCCTGAAAGAACAATAGGATTTCTAGGAACATTTTTTTTTAATTTTCAGATCAGGATAAAGACAACATTTTCAGGAGATTGAAAGGATAAAGCCTTCAAAAACTGAGGAGAAAAAAGCAGATTAAAAAATTGTGTTTTTTTCAATTGCACAGGCTTAATGTACGGTACACTGGCTGTTTATTGGAGCATAGAGAAAATCATGCTGATATTTTCAAGGCTAAACTTAGGGCTTGGGGAATATAACTGACTCCAGGGTGGAGTTTTTTTCCTTTTTTTTTTTTTATAAGCTTAGTTCCACTTTTGTTTCCTCCAAGGCAGTGAAGTTCCATAACTTTGAGCAGGGTTAGATGCTCTGAGTTCAGCTTTGAATGTCATCTACAGTCTGAAAGATTCCTCCTTATTTTTTATCATCTTAGTTGGAATGAAAGAAGCATTTTCAGCTATCTTATCAGCTAGCATTGCAAGACTCTGTTCTCACTCCCATCTTAGGATGTATTATTAATGATAGAAGAGAACACCAGGCAAGAGAATTTTACACAATTGATGGTGCTCAGTACCACGCCAAGATATTATTAATGTAGCTTTTTATGAAAACAAAAAACAGTTTTAAAATATACCCTGTAGCTCTATGGTTTAATATTTCAGGATAGGAGTCTTCTGTAGCAGACATTTTGTTTCAGAACAAATAAGCAAGATGGCTCTAGGTCAGCACTGCCCATGTCTGTGTGTTTCTCTACTCCCTGTTTTATCTCCCCGAATTACTGGCCATTCTCAATATATCCTTCGTGTTTTTTATCCTCAATCTAAAATCCTGCAGGCAACTTGAAAACAGAATCATTTGTTTTTGTTGTGAAGTTCAGTAAGAGTCCCATATCACAGTCCCGCAAAGACAGTTATTAAATCAGAATAGGAACAAAATCAAAGCTGGTTTGCTTTCAAGGCCTGTTTTAATGGCCAATCATTGTACACAAACCCAAACAATTTAAAACTTCACTGTTTTAGCTTACTTTCATTATTAAACTGTTTTCTTGCTGTTCACATTATTATTGTGGAGAGTAAGAAGAAAAGAGTTGATCCCTTCCACATTGAAGCTATGGATACCAGGATTCCAAAGTTCTCACCAAGCAAAGGTGGTTTGAAGAGAACCTGAAACTTCAGTCAATGGTAAGAAAATGCAGAGTATCAGTTTGGATCAAACAGCAGTCAGGCATCAGAATTACCCTTCTGCTTGCAAAACACCCAGCACTGGGGCTGTGGCTTGCCTAAAGGAGTTTTCTCTCAGCAGTTTCCTGAAAGCCAGAGAGAGATGAACTTCATTTCCACCAGTGAACTGTAACGGGAGAGCTCCGATGATACATTACGCATAAGAAATGACTCATGCTGCGGTTTCCTGCTTCAGTTTATTGAGTGCAGAGTTGTTTGGCTTTTTTCTCCAGCCATGACCCTTCTTCTGCTCAGAAGTCCTTGAAGATAGCTCTTTCCTTTCCCAGTCTCCATAGTTACAGCAAGGCTCAAGGATAAAAGTTTGTTATGCAGACTCTCACTTTTGGCCTAGATGCAAAATCTTACACCCACATCTTGTAAAATCACAGTGGTCAACAACAGCCTGAAAGACAGACAAGATCAACAACCGCACAGCTAGCTTATAACTGCACCACTGTTTTAAAAAGAATCATTATTAAAGATCTTTATTGTAAATTACAAGTAATTCTACAGGCTGTCTTCCTGATGTCAAACTCATCCAGAAATAGCAGCATGATGATTCTGAACAAACCAAGAGCCGCTTGCTGATCAAGCAGGACAGGGCCAGAAGTTCAGAGCAGTCTAGGTGTAATCAACTGGTTGAAGGGAAATTTGTACAGTACCTGATAATTATTTTTATCTAATAAAATAATGCATTCTGATAGATCCATCTTTATCATAGGAAGTTAATGGCTTATAATCACGGTTCAAATATTTTGCTAATAGCTTAAATATCAGTTAGGTATGGGAAAGGAAAGCCAATCATGAAGTCCCTAAAGACAAAGTAAAAAAGAGATCAAAAAAGAAAGTGCTCCGCACTGTGTAAACAAGATATGAGCCAGAAGAAAAAAATGCAGATGGTTGCTTTTGACCCCATGATGTGTGCAATAGATTATCAGGGGTACAACCATGGATCTCTTTGGAAGACAGTCAGGCTGCTCCAGTTCATGTCTAACTGAGCTCTTGTCCTTGAAATCAAGAATGTTCTTGGCTACAACACTTTCTGGTATGTGAATGTGAAGTGTCATATTTTACTAAATTTTATCATTTTCCTATATGCATACACATGCAAACGCCCACTGTCAAACTTGCAGATTACATACAGTAGCTGTGGATTTTTGACATTAAATACTAACAATTATATTCCTTTGACCAATCATCTCCCACATCTGCCTCATTGATCTCTTTGTCCTCATACCATCTTAACATATATATTTTCATTTTCTGATACTTTAGAAAGATCTTCCACACCCTTTCTTATTAGCTTCTTTCAGAATAATTCCATTTCTCTTGGAGCAGCAGTGTCTGGCAATTGCTTCTTCTTAAAAATTATGTAGTTATCTCTTCTCCAGTGACAGTCTTATCTTCAAACTCCTTAATATTTCTGGAAAGCTATTCGAAACATATTCTTCATGAAAGGGAGTTGCAATCTGGCAACTCTTACATAGTTTTCTTTTCTTTTGGAGGCAGAACAAATTCATCTGAAGGGCATTTTTGTCATCCTAAGTATTACTTATGGTGACAAGCAGTAAGTATTTTGAATTCTTCTCTGTTGCACCTTCTACTCACAAAGTTAGCTTTTTTAAAGCCAAATCCTTTATATCTACATCAGGGAGAGAAAGTGTCTAAACAAAGCTCTGCAGATATGTGCAAGCCTTTATCCACCATTACATGTGGGACCCAGATTCAGCAGATCTTGTGGTTGTCTCTTAGTTTTCATTCCCTGGATTTCCTAATAATAAGGTTGTAAATTACAGCCAATTAGGATGTAAGTTATTTCTTGGGAAAGGGCTACTGAAAGGAAGAAAACTCTTACTTCAAAAACATTGGGTAGAGGACATTCATTGATGGGAATAGTTAATTTTTATAGAGTCTGGTTTCTAAGTGCAATCTTAAGTGGTGCTGAAAGCACTGCAGTAAGAGATAAAGTATATGATGCATTAGAGTCTCATAGCACCCAGTGCATGATTCCCAGTCCTCACATGAGGACAACTTCTAAGACTAGTTCAATCCTGGATAGCATTGGGATAAACATATTTTCTGTCAGCTATGCATCAATACAGACCCCAGTCTTCCCTACTCCTTGTTAACACTGAAAAGTCACACTTAAATCCCAAAGCTATATATCCACAGTGCTGGTGAATGACTTTCACTGGCCTTAATCAATCAAATAGAGATGGAAACCCATGAAATACTTTCTCTTGTTACTGGTAATCTAATTCAAATTATTTATCTAAAAAACTGAATAGTCATTTTATTTTTTGTGTTGCAATTTAGTTCTAGTGCAGGTTGTCATGTCTCCCATCAATTTCTGAGAAAAATAAAGTGTGAGCAAATTACAAAACAATGCTTCTGTGGAAAAGCTTGTAGGGCAGGAGTTCAATACTTTAATAACCATTTTTCTGGACATATTTTACTATAATTTGCAAGGAGATGAGTAAAAAAAATCGGCTTTTTCTGTGGCAACTCCTGCTGTGATACCACACTCTTTTAATGGTATAGGCAGTAAGTCTGTGCCTATACCTTCTGTTGCAATGTCCCTAAACCCTTCTCTGGTTTTGCCTGTGAACAAACTGTTAACCAGGTACTGGGATCCCTACAAGTAGATTAGCACAGTCCAGCAGAGCATGCCCAAAAGCACTCTTTGTCTGTGGGTGTCTGGACACAGAGCCAGAATTATTTGTTTCAATGGTCCTTAGGATAATTTCCCAGGAAATTCCTTAATCTGTGAAAGATCGTATCTGCTGCTGAGGTGTGGGAGCCCTCAGTATTCATAATATATTTTCTCCTTATAAAATGGGTGAGTTCCACCCAGACGTAAAATCATGCCTGGTTTGCAATCCACTAATCCAGATGGGTAAACTGCAGCAAACTTTCACTTCCATCAGACCCTGCTCAGAAGTGGTTTTGCTTTGTTGAAGCATGGTACAACCCAAAACTCACCCCTGGATGTGGACGTTGTTATCTCCCCTTATCAACACTGTGCAAGGGCTAAAATTCAGGTAACAGCCCTTACTACTTGTGCCTTACAAACATACCCAGACAATTATTGCAACAAGGGGCAAGGACCAAGAAAACACTGGACAAGTGATAAAATAATTCCTATGTCAGAATATATTACTAAGTTTTCTGTACCCTTTAAGGAATAGCTTAACATTCTTTTTTCATGTCTGAATGATATAGAAATCAATTAAGTTTATACTAAGCAGTGAAGTGAAACAACATTTTAAAATAAAGTGAAATTGTTCTTATCCTCCTGAAGTTTCATTAAAATAACAAGGGTAACGGCTGCCAGTTTTCTGAAGCAAGCAGTAGATAATTTCTTTCACCACTGTTGCTCTCTTATTTGTAGAATTCAAACTGAAAAAGTGACCTTTAAATTTCAAATTAATCTCATCAAACATTTGTATACACTTTGCATTCTATTACGCAAATATTTTTGAGTCTCAAGAGATTCATTATTAATTCTGAGTCAAACATGAACATATCTCTCTTCTATCCCATTTCCTAATCACCTCTGAAAGAGTCAGTTTCTGGTTAATTAAAAATAGACCTCTAAAAACTTGTAGGAATTATTTTGATAAATGCTGTTGTAACTGCTTTCAGATTTCATCTACACATACTCATAGTGCAAAAGCACTTCATAACTGGATTGACAAAATTGAGATTCTTCTCATTCAGTGACCCTCATACTGGAAGAGATATAACCTGTTAGATGATTTTTCCTCTTTATTTCTCCTAGGCTTAATGTTGTAAAAGACATTGCAGCACAATTCATACAAGCCTCCCAACCTAAACTCCTGTAATCAAAGAGTACTTCCATGGTTTTATGGAAAATCCAACCATTCATTTTCATGAATGCAACAGAAAATAGGGATAAGGCTAAATTTGATTAATGGATTTCTCCTAAATTGATATCACACTCAATGAGACTTCAATATGGCCTTGGGTTGCCTTTGGAAACACTGTGACATTTACTTGAAGGAAGTGCCATTTTAAAAATTGAAGGGCAAGCCTGTTAGGGTGACCTACATTCTGACGCTGGGCATTTTTTTCCTAAACAGAAAATGCCTAGACTCTTGTGAGTATAAATGGTACTTATTATTATTTTTATTATTTATTATTATGATAATAAGAACACATTTTTTGTCTGCATGCTTATACAAAAAACTTGAAGGTGTGATTTCTTTAACCCCCTGTGCTCATTATTTGTAACATCTGTCTGCTTGAAAGCCAGTCTATTTATATTTTAGAGTAGAACTGAATCTGGAGTACATCAGTAAATAATACTGTGTGGTCTTTCAAGCAAGTTTTCAAATGTTTACCAGGGAAAAGAAGTTATTTTCCATGCATTTTACTGACACACACATATTTCAGGAAGAACTTCTTTAGAGTTTCTGACCTCACTACAAGAAGAAACATGTTGGAAGTTACATGCGTGGATTTGAACTTGGTTTGTGACACCTCCAACTCTGGTTTTACTGTTTTCATGCAAAAAATATGTTTGCTTGTGAGGTTCAGAGAAAGGTGGATTTTGTGGTGAAAGGTGAAATAGCTGAAAGGTGGATAGCATTTCTATAGTGTGAATTAACAACAGAAGCCAGGAACCGTGCCGCTACTGGTGGGCATATTTTGCATCATAATCTACACCAAGTTTCTGCAACACACTTCTATCCTGAACTATTCTCTACTCTAAGAATCAGACACACATCTTTCTATGGACAATGGTCAACCTGCCACCTTCTTCCAGTACCTAAGAATCTATTAAGAGGTACAGAAGAAATGTATCAGAAAATGTAGAAAGTATGGTTGGGAGCATGTTCTAGTAGCATTTGTTCCATAGACTGTATTTCTCTGTGCTCTGCAACACCAAGAGTTGGTGGCTATCCACCTGAACAGCAAACTACAGGGATGGTCTTCCAAAAGTGCTATCAGCCAGTTGTACTCTTCAGAGAATTACTGGTGTAATTATGAATGTCTCACAGATACAGAAATGAGATATGAAGATATGTAAAAACAACCTTTGTATTGTTTCAAATCATCTCTAGTAATGACTTGCAGACTGTGTTTTTGTATCCTGGGTATTCAGGATATGCCTACGACAATTATTTTAGGAATTTCTGGCCCAGATAGACATGATTATATACTCTGTAGTTTTCTGCGAATTAATAAATCATTACAAGAATCATATGTGCACATCTGAGAAATAATACACGAGATAGAAGTTAATATGGGAAAAAGATTAAGTGCTGCAAACAAATTGTTCATGGAATGAATTTTAAAAAAAGATTATTTAAGGACTGTTTTCAACAAATTTTATACACCACTTATTAGAACTGGCAAATTTAATGTGCTGGATTTTAGCTTTAGAATGTTTTGTCTTTTTTTGAAATTCCACCATGTTTCATTTAGGGATAGGGTGGAATGCAATAGGCAGGGATGGAATGAGATGGGAAAGATGGTGCAAAAAAAGAGGCACTGCCTGTGAAATAATGTTGCATTTTTCCGTTAGTAGATCACAAGCATAAAATCTTTCCAATTAGATGTGATTGTTTCTTTGATATTAAGAGGTTATCTATGTGTCTTTAAAAGGAAAGGTTTACTCTAAAATGCCAGTGAAACATGTGTTGGTATTCAAGATAAAAATCTGTGCTTCATGACTTATATTTCTGAATTCAGCATCTAAAGTATGTAAATCGTAGAGAACAATGAAGTTATAAAAAGCATCAAGAGTTCTTCCATGGTGATTTGTGGGGTTTTTTCCCCTCACATTTTCTACTGTTGTGACTCAAACAAACAGTAAAACTACTTGGTTTAACTTTGTTGTTTCAGTTAAATTCTTATCTCCTGTCATGTCTATTGTGGATTCTACAGAGAGGATAAAATACAAAGATTTCATTTGTCATTCAAATTGATTCTATCTCAGCAGTAAGACAGAGCATGATAGAAAGTAGACAGTGTATGTGGTAATTTTAATTTGCATAGTTGGAGGAGAAAAAAATCTCAAAACTTTAATTTCCTGATGTGCTATCTAGAGAGTGAAGCAGATTAAGGACTTCTAAATTAGACTTGTAAGGTAGATGATAGAATTTCTATTACAATTATTTATGGATATAGGCCGAAACTAGAGGGAAAATGTAATTTTTAAATTGGCTTTACACCCTAAGTGAGTAAATCTTCCAAAATTAGTGAGTAGTAGGAGGGAAAAAAATAAAACAAAAAAAATTCTTATTTAACTCTGAGTATCTCATACATATGATTTGTAGTCTCACTTTCTCATGCCTTCCTATGCTTTACCTCCCTAATCTGAGGTTTAGAAATTCTTTCTTACTAAATAAAGGCCAAAATTCTTGTGCAGTCATAGGACTACATTTGTTGAGACGGAGTAAAGGAAACAGCAGCAAGCCCTGCAATAAAATCAGGAAACCTGGCAGACCTGATGCAGCCACTATTTCCACTGTATTTCCACACAGCTGGCAGTGATACAGAATAAATCCATTGCCCATTGCCTATCCTCCTGAAGAGCTTAGGTCTCCAACCACACCACTGATTCCAGATGGATGTTGCTACAGCAAGTAACTCTCCAGCGTTTTTGAAATTCTGTTCTATTGCCTCAAGTCTTCAAAACCCTGTCTCCAGGTTCAGTGAATGACAGATGGTACAGTCTGCCACAGCCATTAAGTAGAAAATATGAGTAAAGATACATTTTTATGGTGTAGGAGTCAGAGGAAGCTGATATCTGATTACTTTTTTAGCCATCTGTAAGTAAATGAAAGTAACAAAACCAAAAGTCAAACATACACAAAAGTATGCACACACACAAATGTGAACTCAGAGATAACTCATCCCCTGGTGAAACTTCAGCTCCCCTCTGCATTAATTCACCTTTCATCCTTCACACACAGAAACATTTGAATTAATACTATACAAAAAACACAGATTCAAACCCAAAATGTAGGGTCATCACCTTTTCTAAAATCCTAAGGAACTGTGGGTTACAATTCCTGATTTGCAACCATATGCTCTGAGGATATGGTAATTGTTTTGCACAGAGAAGACCAAGTATGCCTAGAGAAAAAGACTTCCATTTTTTACAGCAGAATGTTCAAAACTTCACAGGAAGGGAGACATTCTTATGGGCAATAAGGTCCACATCCAGAACCTGTCTTTCTTCAACTAGTGGAGATGTGAAGCTAGTAATCTCCACATCTCCACTCACTTGACTGCAAGAAATAGAAATGCATATTCCCCTGGCATAAAAACATAATGAAGTTAAATAAGCAATCCCCAAGAGAAATTAATAAAGTGATACTAGACCTGAAAAGAAGTCTAATTTTGTGGCTGTCTCCAGTACAATGAGTCATGCAGAGACAGTATGACCCTTTCTTTCTTTTCTTTTTTGATAATTTACTTTTAACTGAAGGGTCAGTTTGAAAGAGAGAGCAGAAGAACGTCCACATAGCTACCAGCAATTCACAGCCATTTAAAGCAGTGTAATAGCATGGGACAGGGCAGGTTTGAAATCATTAAGGAGACCAAATCTTCAGAAAGGAAATTGTTGCAAGATTGCATTATTTATAAAGTTAAACTATTCACTGGACTGAATCCAAAGTAGTCATTATTAAGCAGTGAAACTTTGCCTGCTATGAACAAGCCATTCTGTTCTGTCTCATATCAATATTACACACAGCTGGTTTTAGTAAAATTTCTGGTAATGAGTTTGGACCTATGTAATTCTGCTTCTGATCAACTTTTTAATTTTATCATTACAAGTCTCTTTGAATGAAGTTTACAAATGTGCATGTACAAACAATCCCCCCAGCTATAATTGCAGCATTTTCAAAGAAAAGAAAGAACTTGAAATTTGACCTGCAAACAGCCTACATGCATTCCAGTGTCTCTGTCATAGCTTGAAAATATTCCTGAAAACTTCTCTCCAAGTTTCATTTTCTGATTTGGTGGCCAGTGCTAAAAAAAATGATATAACATGTGGATGGGTATCAAGATCTTATGGGTTATCATGAGATCATGACCTTACCAATCTTTCTCATAAAGATTTTCTTTTTCAATAACCATGGTGAAATCTGCAAATGCATTCACTCTAGGCATTGAGAGATTTAAAGCGTGGTGCTGTAACATTTCATTGAGGTTGGATAAAATAATTTGCCAGAGACAATATCATTATGCACACCACGAGAACCTTCAGAGTACAACACACAAAAAAGAAGTTGTTGGGAAGGCCTGGGAGGAAAGAAGGGATGGAGAATGACAGCAGAGTAAGTAGCAAAATGCAGGAGATTTTTCTTGAGTTCTCTTCAAATGGCTTTTGTCTAGAAGAGAAAATGCAATATTCTTGTTCATGGTTTGGTCTTTCTTTCTGTAAATGCATTAGGACATAAAATGAGGATTGAGGGCCATAAAGGTATAATCTTTAGTTTCATCAATGCTGAAAAATAGGATACTCCAACGCAGAAGTGGAATTAGGAAACTCAACAGGTTTGCAAAAAAAAAAAAACAAAAGGCATTATTGTATCACATTCATAAACAGCATTCGGAACAGGTTCAGACTGTGCTGGACCTCTATTCACCTTGCACACAACTTGTGGAGGTCTCACATCATGTCTGCAGGGGAAATTTTATAGATCCCTAACAGAATCCTTCAGAAACCAAAGAGGAGATTTCCCAGTAGAAGCATCAATCTGTGACCACTCTACCATACTAATAATGCTACAGCTGGCAACAGCATTCAATATTTCCTCTGAAGAAGAAGAGTTCTAAGAAATCCTTATCCTGTGAAATACTGATTTCCCAGTCACACAATGAACAATGGGAAGAAGATGGAAGAAAATTTTTTACTTAAAACTGCAATAGGGATATCGAATTTTATGAATGAAAGCGAAGGGGCCATTCCCATTCAGCACCAACACTCCAGTCCTCCTGTTTATGAAGTTCTGAAAAAAAGGCAACTCACTGCAAATAAATAAATAATTGGGAAAGATGACAAATTGAGTATGTATTCAGCTGCAAACATCTTGAAATTAAGCCAGAATGCTCAAAATTTTCTTTGTTCAATGTTTATGTATATGTTTATAAACTTGAACATGATACATTTGTCATATATAGGTAAACAAGAAGAGAATAAAGTGACATTATCAAATTTCTAGTCCTCTTGATAATTTTTTCTCCTTAAAAATAAACTGATGGATTAGATCAGCTATAAATTTAAATGACAGATATACAAGTACCTGTATCTCAGCAGAAGGTAGCAAGAATATTGTCCACAGATGGCACACCAACAGATAAGAACTTTGTTTATAGAATGTCTGTGTGGAGAGGAAAGAAAACACATTCTTCCAATTTGCCATGCTCCATTCTTGATGTTTACAGGTATTTTGAGGGAAAAAAATCTAATGGCATTTTTCTACAGAAAATCAGTTTCTGTGCAAGCCCTTTAAATTGATGCTTCCTAAGGACATGCACAAAGAGAAACTGAGTGACCTGTATTCTCAGGTTATTATTCCCCTCCACTGGATATAAGTAATATAATTATTCAATAATCATCAAGATTAAGGAATAATTATATTAATCATCAAAGAGAGGTAAGTGAGGAGCATACCAAGTGAACTCCTTCAGATTATGATGATAATCTTATGGTTGCTGTAAATTTAAGCAGCCTTCTGCATAGCACCACAAATCAAGTCTTTTCTCAGACAGATCCTTGAGGACTGCTTTTCACAAGGAGAGGGGAGAAAAGGAAGAAAGTAATAGCCCTGAGCAAATTGTATGGATTTGAATTACTTGCCAATTCAGATTCACCTACCAGAAATCTTTTATGAGTGTTATTTATTTTTCAGGAGAAATGGGACACCATAGAATAACTTCATGTTTGACATATACAAGTCTAATGTTCAGTCCATATCAGGAAATGTCTAGTTCACATAGCACATATCACCCAGAAGGCATTATTACCATAACTGAATAAAAATAAAAAATAATCAAAATAATAAGGATCTGGTTTCACATACATAGTATCCTGGTTTAAATAGGAAGCTGGAATATGTTTTCCAGAGAGCGTCAAAATATTTCCCATGGAGGAAACTCCACAGCAGAAAGTACCAGAAAAACCACATTAAAAAAACCACACTGTGAAACTCAAGTGTTTTCAGATGAATGTATCCATTTCACTCCCATACTTGCTTAACTGGGATGACTACTAAAATTCTTTGTAATCATCACTCAGATGAGATAATTATTTGAAATGATGGTCGACCTAAAACAACCTAAAAAAGGCTACTGCAAAGAGACCAAAATACAAGACCAAGAAAAATTGAACATATCAGTTTCCTCTGTACTGTTATATTTTAACCATTTTTTGTTTGTTTACCTCAAACTGAATCTGAATCACCACATGATTCTCTGTGTAAAGAACTTATCATCATTATTCCAGGGGCAGTTACAGTTGCATCAAAAGCTCAGTAACGTCCATCAGCATGTTGTACGAAATTCCAGCTGAACCCTGACCTTCTCCAGATGTCCTATTGGAGCTTAGGTATCATCACAGAGCAGGGTCAAGAAAATTGCAGCTACCACTGGCTGTTATGCATGTCAAAAACAAACAACTCACAACAGCACGAGATGAAATATGTTATAAAATAAAAACACCCCATGTAAGCAAAACTGCTTGAAGTTGATTCCTGGCATGGAAAACAGTATCCTCAGAAAGTATAATGCCTCTGTTCCTGCCAAACATCTGTGATGAGTTTACAAGTCAGCCAGAGCAGTGGGGTAGGCTTGCCTTGATCTCTTTCAGTGACTTTCCCCCAAAAAGCAACAGACTTTTAAATGCGAAGAACAACTAAATAATTAGAGGGGGGGGGAGGGGGCATGGACAAGACACACCAAAATCTAAGAAATACTGAAATGCTACTTTTCCCCTTTCATTGTATCTTTTTAGCGCCATCTTATCTCCAGGCTTAGAACTAGTGATTATCCTGGTTGCAACAACCTCCACTCAGCTTCCTTTCGTCATTAAGAAGCTTTATGACATTTAAGATGTCACTGTCTAATACTCTCTACCCCTCCCAGGGGTAGTCTCTAGACTTCTCTGCCATTGTGGAGTCTTGAGTATTTCCTCTTTCCTGAAAAAAACAATTCTTGCCATGGTACATCCAACCCAATTGGTTTAATAGGAATACAGTACAATTGGCAGTGAAAATAACTGAAGTCCAATACTGTCCTTCCAATACCTTCAGTGTTTCCTCTCTCAGCATATGGTCCAAGCTTTGCAGTACTTCTTCCTGGGCCAATGTCAAGCTTGGTGCTGTGACCACAGTGGGAAAGAAGAATAGAGCAAGGTCTGCTGCGTTACAGCTTTACTGCCACATCTGCTCTGACTGCAGAGGCATGGTTTGCAAACAACTGCCTGGACCAAAAGCCAGGACAAACATACCAAGTTCTGTCTGCAGTTTATGTGCCTTAAGACCAAGAGACCATTTCAACATTTACAGCACTGGCTATATTTTGACTCCATTGTGCTTCCCAGGAGCTGCTGCTATATATGTGCAGTATTGCATCTAACTTCAAGCTTGGGGTTTTTATTTCTTCATGTTTGATTTTGAGGGTTTTTTTTCCAAAATGTGTAGGATTTAATTAATTAATTAGCAATTAACTTAGACCAGAGTCCTCTACAGTTATTTATGTGTTGAAATATCTCATTAATTAAAGCACAGTGAAATATAATCTAGCAGCAAAAGGTAAGTCTATAAGTATCTTACTTCTAAGCCCATCTTTCTCTATTACAGCTGTGTCTGACTGTGTTTTTGGCATAAGCTAATCTCCATGTTCCCACACAACTTAGTACTGTTTTAGAACAGCTGCATAGCATTTGGAGGGGGAGATGTGGGGGGGAGGAATTGCATGATGTGAAGTATTCCAGTTAACAGCATTCACTCTGCAATTATTTTGCAGACGCACAATGTCTAATTGGATCCTAGAACTTAAAAAAGGGATAAAGCAAACAATACTCTCACTCAAATCTTCCAATATCCCATTAACCATGCTTCAAAAACGCACTCCAGGTTTTAAATACAAGTAAAGCAACATGTAGAAGATGCTATTAGATGTTAAAATTCATTATTATCATCATCAGTTTTATAGGTCTTAGGAGCCATGAGTCCAGCTGACAGCAGATAAGTTGAGGGACATCAAAAGAGAGGTAGCAGAAGAAAAGACTAAGCAAAATCCACAAAACATTTTTCAAAGCAGCATTGTTCAGTTGAACACTACTTCTGGTTTCAGCTTGGACACAATTGTAGTGCAGACCTGGCATGACCTGCATGGAATGGAGTGATGACAGAATCATTTTTCTAAAAACCACTGCAAACTCACAGAGCAACAGAAGCTGAAGACAAACATCAAGTGTTTTTTTGCAGGATGAAAAGAAGGGGCCATTAAACTGTGGAAGTTCACTACCACAGCTTCCACTAATTGACAGATAGTCAGTTTTGTATACTAGAACAATCTTCAAGCTCATCTGGAAGCAGGCAACATTTGGATACTAAACTGCATTAGAAGTGCTATTGAGATTGTCTGCTTCAGGTATGGAGTAAAGGAGTTCAGAATTCCTTCTCTTCTTTTTCAAACTTAACTCTCTCTGTGAACTGTATAGAAAACTCGTCTCTGAAATTTGAATTACATTTAAATGAGATAACTGAGGTATCCAGCCACTAATCTTTCTCTTGCACCAAGTGACACATCCTACTTGTTTCTGCTTGTTTTAAGGCCCATTTGACAGCTGTGGAAATTTCTTGAATAGTAAGCATAATCAATAGTTCCTGAATAGTAAGTATAAAGAATAAAGACAGGAATGCTTGATGACAATGGAAGAGCATTTTGCTCCCAGATCCACAGTGCTCATTAAGGATGGTGGAGGTACTTTCGTCATTGAATGAGATTTAGCATGCTCTGCATTTTTCTAGATGACAGATAAGAGAGAGAAGTTTATCCAATACCTAACTAAACTAGCTGAAAATTACCCTGTGGTTGGAGAGGGATTGTGGTGTCCTACTAGAACTAAAAAGTACCTGCTTCCTGCTTCTTGAAGCAGAGCTCCCATTTTGCACAAATTCTTTTTGAGGAAGTGAAAAAGTTCTCTAGCAAAGGAGTTGTTGAGAATTTTGTCTTCTCTGAAAAAAAAGCAATTCTTGCTGTGGTACATCTGATCCAACTAGTCAGATATAAGAAAGAAAGAAGCTTTAAAGACATGCCAGTCACATGAAAATCATGCATTCAAAAATCCCCAAAACTGATGAGATGGTGTTCTCACACCTTAAATTCTGGCTAAAAAACCAGAAAGCATTCTGCCAAGAAGTAAATGAACAGTATTTGTATAAATATTTATTAGTCATTGTTGGTTTGGAGTGAGATCCAACACAACAGGATGGATTTAAAACACAGAAAATTGAAGAGATCAAAGAAGGTGAGCGCACATAAGTACTTAGTACATGTCAATGACATACCCAAGCCACTGTGTTAACAAAGGATGCATTGAGAAAATCTTAGGAGGCTCTCCTTCTTCCAAAGCAGGCATTTTACAGCACCATCAGCCAACCATCCAAGAGAGGGGGAAAAAAGAGGACAGCTGGCACATAAACAGTGTCTGAAGGTTCACAAGTTGCTGCATTCCATGTCAGTTAAAATCACCACCCCTAAATGTAAATATTCTCCTGATAGCTCCCTGCCTTTCCCAGGAACCTTTATTGTATCTCTTATTCTGCTTTCTGAGCATGCTGACAAAATGCTCTAATAAAAGCTTGCTCTTTTGATTAATCACAAAATTAAGCAGCCAATGAGAGCTGATAAATTAAAGAGAGAACAAGTTTAATCTCACAAGAAATTGTTACTTGACCTTTTTGTCTTTCCCCTGACTCCCTCTCCTGACCTTTATCAGGAGATACGAGATATTGTGAAGAATCATGAAAAAAAAATCTGGAAATATTCCCCTCATCATAAAAGAGTCCACTGCTAAAAGGCATACCTGGTGTAAGAGATATCACTTGGGGCCACTCTGCTCTGGATACAACTATCAGGATCAGGGAAGATCTTTCATCATTCTTTTAGCCTAAGAAATCCCAATTATTTCAATGGAACAGTTTCCAAACGCATAAAAATCTACTGTTTTGCTGTTACACTAGCATGCCCAAGGATAATGATGCTTGGAGTACTTACACAATAAGAAATGTCACATAGTTATTCCTCAGAAGAAACGCAGTGCTTTACCCTCGCTGTCTGACCCCACCCAATAGGAAAGTGAAAAGGCAAAAAAGGGAAGACAAGAGGTAGTGAACATCTTGCCTTACCTTTTTTTTTTCATAGGATTCTTCTTTAGTAAACAAAATTATTGCTTAATATTACCTTTTAATATGCAGAGAGTTTTACTCACTGTCTCAAGGCAAACTGCCAGAACTAAGCACAGAGCATAATAAAGAGCTCCAAACGCTGATCAAACCATGTGCCAAAGTATTTTTCCTCTCTTGGTTTCTTGTCTGCTGTAAAAGCAGTTATAGAAACCAAGCAGTGATGCCATTCATTGCACTTAATACTGATGGCTTCCTTTACCCTGAGGTAAGCAGCCAGCCAAACAGAAAGAAATAAGCCTTCCAGCAAGAACAGGAATGAGCAGTGCACTTGGTACAGCTACACAGTTGATTTTCTAGTTTTAACAAGCAAACATTAAGCATCTGGCACTGTTAAGAAACTAAGCACTCAAAAAGGCACATAGACCAACACACCAGAAATAGTATGGCTTGGCCATTGTTTGAAACTGTCTTACTAAATGTACCTACTGGATTTTATTGCAGTTTCTCTTTTATTTTCCAGAAGGACTGCTCCACAGCAATCTCTACCTGGATTTTGTATCTTTAACAAGTAACACGCTGGACAAGAGTCTGATGTCTGGCAGACCTGTGCCTTCTCAGAAGGCATACACTGGCCCAGAAAGGCAAGTTAAGTGGATTCAAGGTCCGATCCCCATCAGCTCAAACCTCTGTGACAGAATCAGCTGGCAACACCTCTTGCACAGGTTCAGTAACTTTCTCTCAGTACCTACAGCAGAAGCCTGGTTCCCTTCCTGTACTAGCACGTGATCCAAAGAGAGATACAAAATGGCTTATGAGTAGCTGAGAGCTTTTGAAAAAGTTTACAGGGAAGGTGATCCAAGAAGAGTAAGAAGGCTGGTAGACTGATGCAAAGGAGCTGTGCTGTTTGGAGGGGCAGGGAGAATGAAAGAAGCTCTCTAGACCAGTGAACTGCTGACATTTTATATCCCAAGGAATATCATTCTAACAGTTTGTTCTGGAATACTTTCAAGTAAAACAAGACCTAGGAAGTGCCTATCATTTCTGTAGTAAGAAAGATGAGTATTCTGAGTCAACATTAGGGAAAAAAAAAAAGACAAGAAAATAAGAGATTGTTGTTACTACATAGAGAAAGTATGTAGCATATATGGCCATATATGGTCCACCTAAAGCACATGTAAAAGAATAGCACCTTAGTAAGAAATTATCCATGCAAATTCGACTATTAATCTAGCTCCTGAATAATTAGCATATTCAAATCACTTCCCATGATTCCTTCTTAAAATGCATTTCAAAATTTTTTAGGCATTTTAGAACACTGATTGGGAAGTTTAGACACTAAGTGGTAAAGTGTGAATGTTTCCACAGCTCCAGAGTCTAAAGTTCTTTTCTTTACAAATAAAAGTATCCATCAGGAATGGCCTCCAGCATAAATAAACTGGTGATACTTTGTCTTTCCAGTAGAAAATTTCAAGTCCAAATGAAGTCAAGAAGTTTATTTTACTTATTATTTTTTATCTTTGACTAAAAAAAGAAATTAGCAGAGTGATAAAGACATAGTCACCTTTTAAATGGTTTCTTCACAAATCAAGATAGTTCTGATGCTTTAGAGGGAAAAATCTGTGTAAATGACACCAAAGTCACTCAAAGGAGCAAGTCTGAATTTGCTCCAAGAAATCCTTTGGCCTCATACATAGAAACACCAGCATCAGA
This sequence comes from Toxostoma redivivum, assembly GCA_013397375.1. Lineage (NCBI taxonomy): Eukaryota > Metazoa > Chordata > Aves > Passeriformes > Mimidae > Toxostoma > Toxostoma redivivum. Next base: position 217,066 of record VXBI01011460.1, read on the forward strand.
GATTAGGGATAAAAGAATAGCTCTCTCTACTATAAAGACAGTTCCTTTTCATTTCTAGAAAAGGAGTTTTACAATACCAGTAAAAATAGTTTTCCTTTGAATCTTCCAACAAAAGATTCACACAATGCTCAGAAATGCTCAGAAAGAGACAATCAAAGCAGATGAACTTCTATCATTAAATCCTTCTCAGAGAAAATATTTGGACTACTATCAAATTCTTACCTAGACCACAGAAGCAGGACAGAATATGTTCATGTCTGTGTTTTATCCTCCTTTTCTTTGCTTAAAAGGGTTTTGATTAGTAGGCATAAGGAATAAGTGCTAGCTCTCATTTCCTGGAGAAAAGTATGCCCTTTGTCCCATGTGGGCAGAGACTAACAGCTGCAATCTACCTATTCATTTCTGCAGGTGACATCACTCAAAAAAGGTTGGTTCTTCCAATACAGAAAGCCACAAGTGACTGATGATTTGGGGCAACAGTCTCCTTATCTCATAGCCAGACACAGTTTTGATCAAAACTTTATTTTGTATGAAAAAGAAAACATAGGGTTCTCAAAATGAGTAAATTTCACCCTAATATCACTTCTGATTTCGTTTTAAAATGCATTGGCATTTTTGAAGCTTCTTTGTTGCCATTTCATGATTACTGTATGCTGCATCACCATCTTGTATTTACTACCATGTGAAAACAGTTTACTTCACAAACCACAAAAGCCCTTTGATATTCCTTTCAGTGTAGCATTAATAAAGTAATCTGATGCCCTGGGCATTATGCTACATAGTTTATCAACAGCACATTAACCACTCAGTACTTTCTGCACAGTGTTGCTATCTTATATGCCATCAGTTCCTGCCTAGATCACATCTCTTTTGACTGAGGAAAAAAAGTACCATCATGCCACTAGCTGATGGTGATTAACTGGGGTCTCATCCCAGAGACATCAGAATATGATTTTTGAGACACCATAGACACTCATTCCCACACAGCATCTGAAAATGAAATTTCAGATTTACAAGAAAGGCTGCAATTCTTCAGCAGACTCATATGCAGAGTTCTTACTACATCTTTTTTCTGACTTTGCAAAATCCATTGTTCTCAGAATCACAAAATGGTTTAGATTGGAAGGTACCTCTGGGGGTGTCTTGTCCACCCCCTCTGATCAAGTAGAGCCACCAATTGTCTCACTTGTATTCAGCAAGAAGCATATGAATACCAAACAGCCCTTTACTACAACCCATCAGATTTTTAACCAGTATGACAAAGAAGGAAGATAGGCAGTGGCAACATTCATCCTGGCTTGCCTCACTGCAGGCTCTAGGGATCAGTCTGCCTACCCAACACACTCAATCCCAGACATCAAATCTCACACTGTCTGGATCATTACTTCAGCATCCTTCATATTCCTTGTACTCAAACAGGTCCTTTTGTTTTCTTCCAGCTTACCCCTCATAGTTATCATCCCTGTAAGATATCTACTTTACTGTTATCCTCAAATTCATCCATTCTCCTTTGCTGTAGCAAGCCCAGAAGATTTGGCAAAACCGGATCATGCACTATAGCTTTGGCTTAAACTCCACTTCTGTATACCCCATGCTTCACTGCTTTTTTCAGCAGCTCATGTCTTGAATGTACACTACTTGCACATGAGATCTCAGGAGATTTATTTAATTTGATAATAAGCTGACTATAAGCAGAGTTTGCCCAGCCTGGCCACTATGCACACAAGCTGCACTTGACATAAATTTTTGTGAATATTTGCTTATGTTAAAAGGTGATTCAAACACTTGAAACTACAGCTTCTTTAAAATAGATATTAGAGCAGTTTCACAGCCTAATAACAAAAAGCTTTGTGCAAGATAAATCTCTCCTACAGTAGTTTCGAGTTTTCACAGTATCAACCATTTTTAAGATATCCATATCACTGTTTGGGCTCAGAAAGTAACTTGATGAATTTTCTGAAGAGTCTCAGCCTGGATGGTATCAGAAATTCCAATAAATCATTTTTTTGCTCATTTTTTAAAATGGAAATTTAAATACAATAGCAAGAGTATCAAAAAGTTAACTCTAAGGAATATGAGAGAACTGAAATCAAGATAATTATGCTAATATTGTTCATGTTAAATCCAAGACACAGAAATGCTGTTCTTCATACAAAAGGATGAGGAAAAAAGGTATTTTGGCCAAAGTAAGTGAAAACTGAGTAGTATGTTCAGATTTTAATGGTAGTCAGGAGAGAGTTCAAGAAGCATCTGGACAACTCTTACAGGCACATGGTGTGACCCTTGAGTCGTCCTGTGCAGAGGTGGGAGTTGTAGGTCTCTTTCCACTCTAGATAGCCTATGACTCTCATTCTAGAAAAGTAATTTTGTAAAACACAGACATCTAAAGCATGAGGTCTGAGGTTGGAACATGGTTGTCCAAACATTTCTTGAATTCTGTCAAGCTTGGTGCTGTGACCACTTCTCTGGGAGCCTCTTCCAGTGCCCAGCCTCCCGCTGGGTGGAAACTCTTTTCCTCATGTATAACCTAAACCTCTCCTGACACAGCTTCAGGCCATTCCCTCAGGTCCCATCACTGGTCAGCACAGAGCAGAGATCAGTGTCTGCCCCTCCTCTTCCCCTCATGGGCTGCAATGAGGTCTGTCCTCAGCCTCCTCCAGGCTGAACACACCAAGTGACCTCAGCCACTCCTCGTGTGGCTGCTCCTCAAGGTCCTTCACCATCCTCCTGGCTCTCCTGTGGACACTCCCTGATAGTTTACTACCTTCCTTGTATTGTGTCACCCAAAACTCTCCCCAGCACTCGAGGTGAGGCTGCCCCAGCTCAGAGCAGAGCAGGACAATCCCCTCCCTTGCCTGGCTGTGATGCTGTGCCTGATTCACCCCAGGACAGGGTTGGCCCTCCTGACTGCCAGGGCACTGCTGTCCCATGTTCAAGTTGTCATACTTCGTAATGAATAAAACATTTCTAAGTTAAGTCCACAATTTAGGAAATGAGACACAATAAAGTTTAAACAAAAAGCTGCTGCAACACTACTGATTTTAAATATTTTGGCTTCTTATCAAATCAGAGTTCTTCAGGTTTGATTTTAAAGTATTTTAATCACAACAAGTGTTATCTGAAGTTCTAGATGCTTAACATTCCCAAATGCAATTTATAAGTTTGTAATTGCATATTGTGGGCAAGAAAAAGAGAGCTCTTTTTTAATTCTGTAACTGCCCAGGCTGGGCAAGGTGGTATTTTTAGGGGGGAAAATCAGCCATTTAAAGTTACAAACATAATGTGTTGTTGACTGGGCTGGAACTGTGTTTCTTCAATAGATTCCCATGATGCAGTTGGTTAAAATAACCAGGTATCAAAAATATCAGATATCATGGATGGGCACATGAACTTTTATTTATGCACAAAAATAGCCCAGCTGCTAAGCATTAATACCACAGACGGTGATTTTCATTACATCACTCTTTTCACAGAGGATGAACATATTCCATGTTTACACAACTGCACAGAGAGAAAGAGATGATTGGTTTTGCTTGTTGCCAGAGAATCTGAAACTTCTACAGTGAATAATTATAATCACATAAATAGCTGTCCCATCCTACATATTCTCATTTTCATAATGCCACTGAAGACAATACTGATCAGCACCAGCAAGAATTCAATCTTAGAGGCAGAATAAAACTCTACCACTTCAAGTTTTGACACAAATTAATAACGTACCTTGAAAACTGCATATAAAAGTTGTGTCTCTTCCAAATCTAAGTGATTAGGTCTGAAATGGTTGATTTAAGTTCAAGGCAAGCAGACAGATAGGAAGCTCATAACCACAGCAGCTAGATTTGTGGTCATACTTCCTCCCATTTATCAACATCACTCTCAATTATCTTTGAAAAGTCATGGCTACTTGGGGAATGTTCCTGAGGGCTGGCAGAAAGCAACCATCACTGCTCTCTTCAAGAAAGGCAATCAGCAGAATGGGAGGAACTACAGGACTGGCCAGCCACACCTCAGTGCCCAGAAAGGTGATAGACCAAATAATCCTATAAACAATTTTGAAATATGCTATGAACAAGAAGAAAATTGAGAAGAGTCATCATGAATTTAGAGACTACTCAGTCCTTGGTGAGCCTGCATCTGGAGGGCTGGGTCCAGTTCTGGGCTCCCTGGCACAAGAGAGAGATGGGAGCCAGTCCAGAAAAGTGTTGCGAAAGTGGTTAAAGGACATGGGGGATCTGACATACAAGAAAACACTCGAGATTGTTTAGCCTGGAGAGCAGAGGTAAGGAGTAGGACTCAGGGGTAATCTCATCAATGCATATAAATATCTGATGTGAGACAATAAAGAAGACAGAGCCAGATTCTGCTCTGTGAGGCCCAATAACAGGACGAGGCAATGGGCACAAATGGAAATCCACAAAATTAAGCTTAAATATAGCAGAACCTTTATTACTGCAAGGGTGGTTGATGACTGAAACAGGTTACCTAGAAAGGTTGTGGAGTCTCCATTCTTCGTATAATCAAAACCAAAATGGAGAAGGCTCCCAGCAACCTACTCTAATTGAAGTATCAATGTTGAACTAGACGTTTTTTCTTCTATCCCCTATAATTCCTCTTTACCAGGAAAAAATCAGAAGAAAATTATTATTTTATTATTTTTAGGTACCCTTTCTGGTCATAGTAATGAAGCACTAATGTTGTGTGCATAGCTGTCAACTCTGTGTTCTTTATACACCTTACATCACGAGGTCTGCTTTCCACATTTGTCTAGTAACAGAGGGCTGTGCAGATTATTACTTGGCTCAGAAAGATAAAATCATGAGTAGAAAACAAGAGAATTCATGCAAAAGGAAAAATATGAAGGCCAGTGACAAAATTTCTCTCCATAATATCATCAGTGCATGGCCATGTCTCCCACACAGCTCAGATAAAAGGTCACAGAGGGAAAAATATCTAATTTTTTCCTAAAAATTAGACCTTAACCAGAACACCTGATTCCACAAAACAAGGATCTAGCTGTGTCCCTTTTTCTGTAATACAAAGTATTACAGGTCTGCAAGGGCACAAAAATGAAGCTCTGGAATAGAGCTTTCTATCCTGGAAGTGTCTCTAACCATTTTATTCTTCTCCACATAGCAGCTGCTTTTCAGAAACCATTAAAATCTCATGTCATTTCACCTTTTTTCTAACACATACCACTCAAAGGAAACAAATTCCTCATTATTTCTCTCACAACATTACAGAAGCACAGAACAGAACTAAATAAAAGGGAGACCCGCTACCCATGTGCAATGGCTGTTTCCTTCACAAATTTCTCCATACCCCATCTGTTTCAGGGAAGGAAGGGGTGCAACATCCCTCCTCCTCAGAAGTCATGGCATAATGTAAAACAAATGGAATGGAATAATTGGGTTTTGGTACCATTCATTTACTGCAGACAAATGAATTCACCACACATCATCTTATGCAGACTCTAAGGAAAATAATTTACTGCCAGGATAGTGTCTCTAAAAGTCTCTGACGCTTCTCTCAAACTCTAGTCATCACAGCCTGGATTTATTAACTTGCAGAAGACTGTTTAAAACTGAGCTCTTCTGGTACTTAAGAAATGGGAGGTTGAGTAGGATAAAAACAATAGGACTCTCATTTATGTGATTTAATTAAGCTCAATGGAAGCTCCTGATTAGAATATGTGTGGGCAGTGGTTTCTTCCCTATTTAAAATGTTATTAGAGTAAGTGTTTCATTATTGTTAAGTGCAATCAGAGAAGTTGTTTTCTACCAATTAAATGTTGCTAAATAAACAGTTAAAAGCAGTTGGCAGTGTAATGCTTTGCAGCTGGTGGATTTCTTCTCAGAAACTTCACAGTGGATGCAGTTCTCTACGCACACATATAAAACAAGAGAAATTTGAGGAAAGTACCTTAAAAGCCAGAATGGTACAGCTATTCATTGTCAAGATAATACTAATGAGGTAAGAATAACTGCTTTTTATGCAGTGGAAAACAAGATAAATGGCCTTGCATCTTTCTCCTGCACACTTAGCCTGAGTTGCTGCATGATAGGTTGCATGTAACCTGTGAAAGCCCCACGGAAGGGGGCTTCTGTGTCCATATACAAATATATTAGGACTCTTTATTGAAAGAACATCTTAGTTCAATATCTTGTTAAAATGGAAGCCTGAAACACAGACCTATATAGTAAGTTGTTACCACTTGTCTCATGGATAAAATCCAGAAGAGTTGGGGTTAGGTAACCTTTCCCTATGCATCACTTCTCACACTAAGCCTTGTGCAGCTCCACAGCTTTGGGAACAGCTGGGAAAAGACTCACTGAGAACTATTCTACAGGCACTATTCCCATGGCAAAGGGCTGTACCTGCTTAGAAGGACCTTAATTGCAGAGGTGAATTTAGGATGACAAAACCACACTTGTATAAAAAGGGAAAGTTACAACTTCTATGTACACAGCAGAGGAAGAGATAGAAAGTGATCTTCCTAAAGTCCCTAATAACTAGGTAAGTGTTTGTGATGGGTTTTGTGTGCTGTAGCAAAACAAGCACATTTAGGGCAATTCCATTCCTAATTAAGCATCATTGTGCTTATACAAAATTTAAAAAATAACTTAAATTGGAGATGTGTCTTGTTGCTGTCTAAAAGCCCCCAGAAAGCCTTTAAAACAAACAGCAGTCAGAGCATAAATAAGATGTGGATTTTACTCTTGACACATACCCATCCCATTTCACCAGCAGAACATCTGTGAAGCATTTCAGATGTGAATGTTTCTTGTTCTACTCCTAAAATGAGAGGTGAGGGAAACAAGTGAATAGATTCTGATTTGCAACTCTGCCTTTTTTCCTTTTCCAAAATCCCTTTTGTTTTATTACCCTTGTATGCTTTGCCTGGCAACCCCAAAGCACACTTGTTTCTCACTAATACTTGCAATTTTTTTTTCTCCTTGTTTCCCTTACAGTTTGGTGTGGTTTCTTGCATAAGCATGGCATTCCAAGCATGAAGTTATATTTAACAGTCTTCTCATTTCATTGTTTGCATGTCAAGTCTAACAATGGAAAACCACATTAAACACAGACATATTTGCTCTTTAAAGGCATTTTCAGCCAAGGCTCACAAGATGGAGTCACAACTGTCTCCTCAATAATATAAAAATGTGTAGTCTTTGCCAGGCAGTATGGTACTTTGATACTCCTCTACTTACCTGAGTTACTGAAAATAAGTGATCTCATCCTATCTAAAAGGGTCTCAGATCCCCTTTTCTTCATCTACAAGTAAAGTCTCTCTGCCATGATGTGCTTTCATAAATTAAGGAAATATGCAATCTCAAAGGTTTCTCTCAGAGGATATAACCTCTGCATTCATTTACAAGAAGTGTTACTCTTCCATGGTTACTCTTACAGGAAGACAGTGAGAACTCCCAGTTTGAGCCATCTTTCTCCCTGCCATTTTAGATTGTTGTCTACAAAAATTTTAACACTGAGATAAAAGTAAGAATCTCCTCAGAGTCTCATGAAGCATCAGGAGATAAAATACAGGGGAAACCAAAAGGGGAGCAGCAGACACAAATATCCCTGCACAGTTATCAGAAGACAGAAGTATGGGAAACTCCTAAATCATGCCGATGACATTGCAGCCCAGAGACAGGAAAGTCAGTTGTGGTTGTAGGCCTGTGAAACACTGGGTATCAGTGCTCTCCCCTGCCAGTTTCAACTCACAATCTGAAAGTGAAAAGTTACTGATGTGGGAGCTGTCACAGAGAAGTGATAGGCTTACTACTAAGCAACTGGACAATCAAAAAAAAAAAAAAACCAAACCACCAAAAAAAAAAAACCAACAAACCAGCAGAATCCACAATGCAACATCTCTTTTTCTGATTCTCACCCTAGGTCTTTATTTTGGTGCTGACTGAGAAGCTGTCCACTTTCTGTGGAGTCAGCAACCCATGGAACAGCTCACCTGATGTGTGTGGGGCTATACAGCGCTGCTCAAATTCCTTGGCTGCAGGACAAACTCACTCAGCTGACAGAAATGGAAGGAGCCTGCAGGTAGCTCCTAACTGGTACCACCAATTATCCTGCCTGAGAGGTCTTGCCTTATCTGAAAGTGTGGCAAGAAGTTAGAAGTTCTCATGATAACATCCCTAAGGAATACAGCTGTTTTCTTTTTAAGAAATTACATATTACCTCGAAGAACCAAAAGAGAGAGGTTCTCCTCACAGACAGGGTTGGGTCTGCTCTGTGCAATGCACCAGGGGAAAAGGCATCTGGACTCCAACTGATGCTGTACAGTTGTGGAGCACTCAGTATCTGAAAGAATGCAAGATTTATTTGTTATCTATATTCATGTTCTTACTCTTGTCTCCTTAAAGGAGTTATTAAGACTTTTTTTGTTGAGACTTTCTCACTGAGATCCAGAAAGAAAACTGCACTGTCTCTCTTTCACCCCAATGCCCCTAAATTCCCCAAGCCCATGCAGAACAGATTTGGAGGCCTGTAGGTCCAACCAACAGGTGAATACATAAAGTTACAGCTTCTAAGGGGGACGGTCACTCCATATGTGGTACTCCATCTCTTCGGATATATACTCTATCTTTTCTGATATAGAACATGGTCTATGTTCTATACCCAGTTTGCAATCTGTGCAAGACCTCAATGACAATTCCTGGATTTTGATGTAACAGCTCAGCTTGAAAAAAGTTGGAGACAAAATAGAGGTTAGTGAGGTTAGATGAGAATCAATGTGAAGGCAGCACCAGGAACCGGTAAATGGGTCAATAGTAGAAGAGAGGTGATGCATAGACATCAAGAGAAGGTTGCATCACTTGAGAAGAAAAATCTGCTTTGAGAAGAAAGGTATTACAGTAGAATCAGTCTTGATTATGCTGAAGGATTGAAGAATTCCTATCACTACAAAAAAATTCCTTCCTGGAGAGTAAGTTTTCAGGAGCTCAGAGCATGAGTACATGCCATAAAGTTAATCAATACAGTTTAAGAATTTAAGAATCTGATGGAACTCTCTAATGTACAACAAGCTCTGCTCATAATGCTGTTGAGTTCCTCTGCATTTTAGTTGGGCCTCATTTGAACAGTGCTAAAAAAATCAGTGTTTTAAGTACAAGGAACACTGTAATGAAGTTGGGAATAATATAAAAACTACATTACAGTAGGTTGCTCATAGTGCGTTAGCTTATTCTCAGTAGGACTACAGAACTACTAAACTGGATCAAATCCACAGCCTGCTCCACTACTGCCCTCCAGCTAGGACCAGGTCCAGACATCTGAGAGGAAGAAGTAATCAACTCCACAGGACACAATACTGTAAGATCAGCCTCTGAACCAAATTTCTTCCTTACTATGCCGTTACCTACAGCCTGGCTTACACTTTTAACCTATTACTATTGTTAGAGACACTGTTAGTCTGTGGGGCTGGAGATGCCACACAAAGCATGTCCAGAACAGCTGCCCCAGTGGAGGAACAGTTCCTTGGGTTAAGAGCAGGCCAACAGAGGGCTGCCATGAACAACCTGCTGCCAACTTCAACCCAGTGCCCTGAGCACAACTCATTTAGCACTTTCCATTTTATACCATGAATAGTTCATCAGAGCCTGAGCCCAAACCACACAGTCTAAAACACTACCATGCTAAGCATTGTTTCACAGTGTGACATCTGAACCTCTCTTCCAAGATATTTCACACTCAATGTTCCATGACCAAGGATTTCTCCACAGGAGCCTTCTTCATGGGGTCAGAAAAATATTCAACTCAAGCTTTTTGTGAACACGACTTTCTTCTCCTTTCATAGATCTGACTTTTTTTTTTTTTTTAAAGAAAGAGAGAGACTTAAAAGAAATCCTTGATTTAATCCTATTACAGCTAGGTTGTTGACCTACACATGCGTTTTCTGGTCATGCTTCTAGTTCAACTGAGCTCTTCCAACAGGTGAGTATGCTGAATTAGTTGCTTTATCCCAAATTCAACTATACTGGTTAATTGAGTTCACCAGCTTTCATTATTTGTTCTTTTTTCTGCAGTGGAGTCACAGATTCCTATAAAGATTTTTGTTCTCAATGTCTTTTTTTTGGCATTAGCTAATGAATAATAGCTGCAAGTTTCCTTTTATATGCACAAAATATCTGCATATTGCAAATATTAATAAGTGAAACAGGTTCAGTGGGATAGAAAAGGACTGATATTTTTCTTTCTTTAAACAGAGGCTAAGCCAAGGCAGAGTAATTGTTGCCTGCTTGTCTCACAAACTGTGCTACAAAAATGTATACACTGATAAAAAGCATTTATTCTAGTCCTATTCAAAATCACATCACATTATGAACAATTATAATAAGAATAAAATGTGAGACAAATAACCTACATTAAAATACCAAATGGAACAGGAATAATTTTGCAAAAGAAAAATTAATCCACTGTATGAACACAAACATTTACCTATTTCCAAATGAAAGATTCATGTGAGTGGAGTAAAGAAGGGCAAAGGGCAGTATTGAGACTGGGAAGCAATATAATTGCCTACTATTTCTAGATCTGCTGCTGATTTCTAGAGTGTCTTTGGATAAGCCAGTTAAAGTGCAGAGCTTTTTAGCTGACATAGCAACTCCTTTCCTTGTTCTTCCTTCCCTGTCTCCCACTTATCTGGAGCCATGTTCATGACTGGAGCACTCTGAATTTCCCACTGCATGATATCCCTAGAACTCAAAGAGATCTGCAAAAAATTATAACCTATTTTGATGAAAAAGTAAGAATTAGATTTACACCTCATTTCCTTCATACAGATTTGAAACAAATATCAAGCTTCTCACTTTCAAGATGTGACATGCCATAATGTGCCTCATAGAGCAGAATGAAGAGTGAGAGTAACAGGTCTTGTAAGCTGTTTTGCCAGGAGAAATGTACACTAGTTAGAGTTGCAAACACAATTTAAAAAGTAGTTTTTAAAAACAGTCTTTACATATTAAAGTGCTTTAAAGTTTTGGAGCTGTAAAGCTATATGGATCTTTGCTGCCATTCACACTGTCCAGTCTTATTTTCTTTGCATAAAAAAGCCAGAATAAAAAGCCCTTTATTCATAATCATCCTCCAGCCAGGCCTTGCAAATGAATTTCACTCTCCATCTGATATAAAGAGGACAAAAAGAGGACTCACATTTTATGAACAGGTAAATTTCTGCATTTACAGGCACATCACTACCACTGCCATCAGCTTCCCCTCAGCTCTGCATGCAGGACACTTGTAATTCGACAGGCAAACCTTTAGCTCAGACACACCACTGGTTTATGTCAGACAATCAAGGTGACAGCCACCTTCACCCATTCCACATTCTATGCAAATACATACATAGCATTAACAATATGGTAAATCAACTTTTCTTGGCTAACATGCTCCTTCCTGGTTGACTCTGTTAGGTTATTCTCTGGATCACCCCTCTCCTCCTCATTACTCAAGTCCATCAGAGTCTTTTACTCACATCAAGTTCAGCCACTTAAAACATCATCAATAACACTGTGGTAAAAAGCTCATTTATTTTCTTCTGAGAAATCACCCAAGTCAAGTGTTTCATACGTAAAATAATTGTCATATTATTTATAGAAAGCAGCTTATAGATAAAAGGAGTTTTTGTACCCAACTATGCTATAAGTTTAAAATTTTTCTTTGAGAAAATAATGCTTGTGATATTATTTTTATTCAAACAATGAAATTTGAAGGATTTTTTTAATATGCCATTTAGACAATTGTTATATATTCTGAGATGTTCAGCATTCAGATCAGAACACCTGGTTTCCTAATACATGCATAAATACAAAATGCACTTGCTTCTGTTGCTTCAAAGTAATAAAATGTTATACAGGAGCAATGCAAATGAAACCTTTTTTTAAAAAATTCTATTTCTTAGATGTGTCTAAGAAATGCATTTAAGGAATATTGCTTATTCTGTAACAAAAACTGTGTTTAGCATAAAAAAATAAAATAATTAGAAGAAACTACCATAGAGTAAGCAATTTGTTCAAATTGCTAGATTATAAACCTAACTAATCAAGAGAGAAATAATTTGTAACCTCTGCATTCTCTTCAAAGTTGTAGTGCTTTGTTTGACAGCTATACTTGAATGCTTGCAGGTTTTGGTGTTTAAAATAATCATTAACACAAAAATAAACATTTACCAGGTCAGTTTAGATATTTAAAAAACCCATTCTAACAAGTTGTATTTTTTAATACAAGGAAAAAATCAAGGTATGTTGCAAATTATTCAAATCAAGACATTATAAACTTCATCTAATCCATCAGTCAAATTAAATCCTATTATTTACCCTGTTTGTCAATATAAGTTTAGTAACAGAAGTCGAATGCAAATTTTTAAATTTCTACTGTTAAGGCTTCTAGAGGACATGCTATCCTTAAATATTGTGGAGAACTAAAAAGCTTCTCAGAGTGTATGATGGCCAGCCACTCACTGTTTATATGCAAAGATCATTGCCTTGACCTTCCTGTAAAGCTTCTCACACCAAAAAAATCTGTCAAAATAAATACAAAAATTCAACAGGTGATTTTTTCAATGTCTTCCATCATGTTTTACTACTAAATGTGAAGCATTATCAAATGCCAGAGTTAGTTTTATGATACACAATAATCTTGTACTAAGCTACTCCTGGCATTTAGGAAATAAAATTTTAGAGATGCATTGGTAGATGGTGCTATCTACAGACAAAGCAATTGAAAGTTATCAGGAAAACATTTAGTCTGTTACAAAAAGAGGCCCTAGTTAAAATGCTTTGATGGCCCCCAGGTACTCTAAAATCTGCGGTGTTCATTTGCCATATGGAGTTACACCATTGTAAAAAGAGCTTATGGGGACACTGCACACGCTTGTGTGAAGCTGTCTGATGGACTGGGATGCTTTCCACTATCCCCTGAGTAGCTGCTAAGTGCTTGCTTCCATACACACAGCCAACATACTCAGCCTTCATCCAGTGCCAATGCATTTTACACGCTGGGGACTCACAGCACTGCACATTCCTCTGCTTCCTCAGGTCAAAACACTGAAAAAGCACTGGAAAGAGTGGTTTGACCTTTCAACCTTTCCAGCCTGCAGAAGAGCCAAGCACGTAAGATCTACTCTTGCTCTTAGCGAGCACAGAAAAGGAGAATAGCATCTAAACATCTGTCTGTCCATAATGCTGAAACTCATTTTCTCTACCACTTTGAGAATCACAGTGATAAACGCTAATGAATCCTGCAAATTCAAACGATACAAGGAAAGGATACAAGATGTCTTCATTTGAAGTAGCTTTACTGCAAACATTGGTTGCATTCAAAGAGGAGCAGGCAATGATTCCCAGTTCCAGTAGAGACCAGTAATAAGTGGTATCCTGCAAGAGTCCATACTGGCACCAGTAACAATGATGGCAAGAGTTAACATCATTGTCAGGAACATGGACAGTGGGACTGAGTGTATCCTCAACCAGTTTGCAAGACAGCACCAAGAGGAGTGGTGCAGGGAAGTGGTGCAGCTGAGAGAGCTGGGTGTTCATCCTGGAGAAGAGAAGGCTCCGGGGAGATTGCTACAAAGCAGCCTTCCAGTACCTAAAGGGAGCCTACAAGAAAGGCAGAGAAAGAGCTTTTGCATGGGCAGGTAATGATAGAACCAAGGGTAATGGCTTTAAACTGAAAAAGGGTAGATTTATTTTAGATGCAAGGAAGAAATTCTTCCCTATGATAATAGGCTGAATAGGCTACAGAATAGGCTGCCCAAGGAAGTTGTCGATATCCCATCCCTGAAAGTTTTTTTACGACCAGGTTGGATGGGGTCCTGAGCATACTGGTCTCAGCCCATGGCAGAGTGGGTTTGGAACTCAATGATTTTTAAGGTTTCTTTCAACCCAAACCATTCTATGCTATTTTACAAGCTGACAAGAGTGATCTTTCTGAAACATTTCCTGTATTTCCAGCTAAGATTGCCCTAAATCCTCCAAGAATATTTTCCTCTGAACATCACACAATGGGCCAGATATTCAGGAATGAAATGTATATGTCTCTCATTTAAATCAGTTCATAGATCCTACCCACCGAGCAGAAAAAAGCTAATCTATTCTTTTGCAGATTATGGGCCACAGAAGAATGCAGCCAAAGCAAAAAATATGTTGACCAATCGCTAATGGGAGGAGACAAACTATATTTTATTTCTGTTGTATGTACAAGGCAAAATGCAGCTCTAAATGCTAGTATTTTGGATGTGTTGACATCATTTATAACTGCAACATAAATGAGACAAATACAAGGATAGTTAATAGCCTTTCTTTCTTGCTATTCAAACCACCAAAGTTTATTTTGAGGACACAGCTGAAATGAACAGAAACAGGGCAGAATAACATAATCTGAGATGGCAGTTTGCCAGACAACTACCTTTTTGCCATCTCTTCTTTAAGTAGGAAGCCCAAGACAAATGCCAGTAGCCAAAAAAAAGTAAACTTTGTTTATAGTTCAACATACACAGAAAAAAATGTAATACTTTAGGTGTCCCTGATAGAGAAAGAAGAAAACACTGATTTTAAAAAAAAGAACATTGTACTCTAATAATTAATTCCAGATCTAGTCAACAATGGCTTCTAGACATTTAATATAAAAATATTTTCACTTGGTTTATATTAGACATTCTACTCAAAATCTATACTTAGATATCCCCAAATACCATGATAATATGTACCATAAATACAGGAAAAATAGATTGGCAGATGTGATTCTAATTACTGAATAGCTTCAGAACTCCACTAGCACACACTATGGTTCACAGGCAGTAGAATAACTCAGGATCTTCTCAAGAAAGTCTCTACCTTAGCATGACAACAATGAATATTAGAAAAATCTTCCACAATTTTGCTACAGTCATTTGTAAGCTGATCTGTTATTTGGGTTAGCCTAAAAAAAATAGGGATCATTATCTCAACAGCTTGCAAACTATTTCTCTAAAAGAGAAGTCTGAAAGGTAAAGTACTTTCCTCTGACAAGTACAGCAAAGAAATGTTAATATTCCAGTCTCATAAAGAAGTTTGGACCAAAAAAAAAAAAAAAAAGAGGCTGGAAAAGTTACATACACTCCCTGAGGGATGGAGGAATTTCCTTCTCTAAGGACAGTGGAATACCAGTTTAGTCATCCAGTAATTGCAACAAATATGGATTTAGAACTTTTTTTTTTTTTTCCCAATTAGTCATGGTCCACTAAACACATCACTCACCGGTTCTATATGCTCTGCTGAAGAATCTCCTCCTTATTAACTCAGACCTAATGGCACATATGGCACCTGAGTGCTTCCAATAATTCCCAGAGAGCTAATACAAGCTCTATGGAAGGACATCCTGTCCAAGAGAAAACATTATGTTCTTTCAAGCCAAAAGCTCCACCTTACTCCTTTCTGTGAATGGTCCTTCTCCTTACTTCAGAACTTTCAAATCTTCAGAGCTTTTTATCTCTTCTCATATTCATGTCACACAGACACACATATTTCTTTTAATGTGAGAAAGTAACAGTACCTGAGCAAAAGAGTCAAGCTACCAATCCCTTACACATATTTTTTAATAAAGTGAAAACTTGATAATGAAATATTTTTTCCCCAATTCTTTCCCTTCCCTCAGAAAAAGCTGGCTACCTTTGAGCACGCCATTTATGTCAGTACCTTGAAAAATCAATTCTGCTCATCATCATTCTGCTGTCCCAATGCTGTGAGAAAACAGCACCTGTGGAGCTGAAAGCTACCTTCCTGCATATGGGCTGTTACATTGTACAATATTTGTCCAAGAAAGAAAAGGAGGAGGTCTTGGAAAAAAAAATATACTTCCTTTATATCCACTACACAACTCATTGGCCTTCTAATACACGTATCTGATTTCAGGCAGAACACAGCACTGAGTTATGCATAGGAAGTGTAAATCTATTTAAAGGATAATGTTGATATATTTGTCTTTCATCATGGATCCAGAGCCACACTTAAGAAACGTGATTCAGACTGTTGCCTAGAATGTGTAGATTGGGTTCTCTTGTGCCTTTTATTTGTATTCCTTCTTAATGTGCCTTATTAAATGAAATGCTGAAGATGTTTAATGAGAACTACTTCTTTTTGTTAAGTAGTTCTTGAGAGAACTATTGTCACCAGCTGCTTCCTATGCAGTGCCAGCAGGCCCCCATTTGCACTCTGTCCCAGTGGGGATACTCATCCTGTCTCCATGTTTCTGTCTGGAAGGAAAGAAGGGCACTCATCCTTGGCCTTCCTGGCTGACCTCAGAACAAAGAGCTGTGAGCAGAAGGAAGTGCAGATAAAACTCAGCCACATCATCTAATACTCACTCCTAATGCACAGCTAATCCCTCCCCACACGGTTCTTCCAAAGCAACAGTAAGCAGATAAATGCTTATACTTGGAAATATTGTTGTAAGATGAGTAAGAGGGGCACAGAGGCAGATGTAACATCTGCAGCTCAGTTCTGATCATAAAAGATTAAAATTTATATCACACTGAATTGTCAAAATTTTGTTTATTTAAGTTTAGATCGCAAGTGTAACTTTACCACTGCAATATTTTTCCTCACATGCGCGACAGTGGTGAAGTCTGTGAAAAAGTGACAGTAGTCTCTGGGATTCTATAAAGACAATGCTATTCACTGTGGCCTAGAACAACTGTTTGGATAGGTATGTAGCTAAATTATCCATATTTTGATTTATTAAACTCTGAATTTGAAATCAGAGGACAAATTTAAAAGTAATTCTAACATAATTTCAAAAAAAAAAAAAAAAGAGAAAAAGAGAAAGTTCACAACCAATACACAGCCAATACACAGCCAATGAAAATTTTGTACTCTAGTGTATTTGAGTGTGCAATACAAGATTTATTCTCCTGTGTATATAAATCTGTTTCACACATTCAAATAAATGCAGCTGTGTTTATTCCAGACAGCAGAGTTCCAGATGTATACATACAGAACTCCAGATATACATATGAGCACCTTATTACATTACCATTTTCCATTACATTTTTCTAACACTTAGGATTTTATGCCACAGAGCCCTCTGGAATATGCCCCAATACTTTCAGCACTTGCCCAGACAATACAACCTGAACTCCTAAGGGCCACCCAAGTTTGAACAGCTGGTATACCACATCCATGTTTTGCCTGGAATTGAGAGGAGGCTTTCAGACTGTAAGAATATAAGGTACAGGTTCAGCACTTGAATAATACCATTCTTTCAGTAGTATGATACAACTGTGAAGTCTTAGACCTTACATAACTTCAAACTATACTAAAAAAAAGAGCAACTCCAGAAGAAATTCATATTTTTGCAAACAAGCAATGTCTGCTTGCAGCCACAGTATTGAAGGTATGCCAAAAAAACTGACAGTGATACACACACAGAAAGGCACTGGACTGAAAATATCTGCTGATTTTTAAACAAAAAAAAATTTTCTTCTCTAAGTCAAATTACATTAGGATAGATTTCAGAGCCTCACGGTATTAAGCAGCAGTTCTCATCAATAAAAATGCAAAATTATTAAGAGCACAAAGCAATGAGCTTGAAAACATAAACCACACCATTCACTGCACAGTCTGCTTTTTAGATAACCATCAGCATTACTGTACTATTTAAGACACAGGCTATAGAATCAGTATACATCTAATACAAACTGCTGCGTTCTATAAAGTGAAAACAAGAGCCCTAGACAATTTAGCATATTATATTCCCAATATGAAACACACAATGGCAATATACTTAATAAATAGTGTCATGGAGCACAACCTGAAAATCAAAGCCAGAAAAGAGTGTAAAATAAACAGAAATACAGGGAAGATTCTCCACTAATGTGCAAAACAGGTTGCTTATATTATGAAAAGATTTTTTTTAACCAATTAGCAAAGGACTGCAGCAGGAAAAAATTGTGAAAATATGGTTACCAAAGGCAAAAATTTAAGATCAATTTAGACATTTTGGGATTTTAGTCCACCAACTCACTGTGAAGATTTCAAACAACTAGATACTAGAGATATTCATTTTTCTGAAACCACTGGTGAAGTCTCTGTGCAAATCACACTGACACCCTGTAAATAAGGATTTTTCAAAGAATAAAAACATAAGTGCATTTCACAGTTGTTTTCTGATTCAGTTCATAATTAAGAAAGCCTGTTCTCTGTAAATGATCACATGCAGTATTGCAATTAATTTTTAAAATAAATCAATTTGTCAAATAAAAACCATCTATCTTTATTGACTAATAGCACAGAGACAAGCTGGAAATACTTATAACATCATTGTTAGGGGATCTGATCCTTGAAAGAAGGATTTTGCTTTCTATACAATGACTCTGTAATATTTTAGCACTTTCACAGTGCAGGCAGTCTAGAAGAACAGTATCAAGAACCTTCCATGACATTTCCCTTCTGGCCTGAGAACTTCTATATAAGGAATGTACACAAAGCTTGCATTTTAGGAGGTTACTGGCACCTGAAGGTGGCCCCTGAGGTACAGATGTAGCATTGCTACCATGAGAGCTTATAGTTAACAGTTTAAAAATGAGGTGTGGAGGGAGAGAGTCCAGCATTGAACCTTTTCCGGTGCATACACTGAGGCACTGTACTGCATATGTATCCAGCAGAACCCTCATTCAGCTTGTAAAGTCTAATCCCATACCAGGCATACTTCATGGAAACTGTTTAAAAATAAGTTTTCCCAGTGAATAGCAGGTGGGACTACCCGACAAAATCTTTTTTGGCTTGAGGCACAAATCTGCTGAAATGCTTCACCCTAAAGAATGATAAAAGAAGAATTGCTTTAAACTTTGGTCTAGTCTGGCTGGTGTCTGGACAGAGCCTGATAACTCTTACATTTTTGAAGGAATCTGCCACGCTGCGTGTGTTTACACTGCATAGGTGATGAACAGCTGAAACAGCCATTTTCTGTTCTAGGTGGTCTCACAAGTTCGAGCATTTTTTCATCCAGAGACAGACTAAAGGGAATTCACTGTACACATTGAGCTGTAATGGGATTTGCAAGTACCTAAAAAATGAAAATACCTTATGCCTGCTGCAACTGAAACTCTAGATCCTTCATTAGCCAAAGACTGGATTGTTGACAAGAGTTCAAAGAGTGGGTGATAATGAAGTCAGGCATAAGCAACCTGCACATCCTGGAGGAGACAGTAAAGCAAAGTGAGAGGGAATTTGGCAATTAGATTAGAAAGCACTATAGTACAATACAAACAAACAAAAAGATTACTGACAGGTCAGCAATGAGAGTATTTGAAACAGTCTAAATTTATACTAATCCACCTACGGATTTCTCCCTCACATAGACTCAAAATACCCTGGCAGGACTATTGGCTGTCCAAATGAGGTACAATCAAACTCTGATTTAGCATTTCTATAAGATGAATTAAAAGGAGATGAATGTTCAAAACTGAAATTGTGTTAATTAAACATCCTCTATATTATGTGCTGGTTTTGACTGGGTAATTTTCTCTACAACAAGTAGCACACAGAATAAGACAAGGGACTTAGAAAATGTGATAAATACTAAAATACTTTTCCTAATGTCTGAGACATGATACAATATTATATTTTTATCCAAAATCCAGGTCTCTACTGACTGAGTGGGACAAATAAAATAAACTAGTGACACATCCTACAGAAAATATAAACACTGAATATAAAGGACATTGGTGTTGGGTGCTACACTACAAGAGCCAATGTAGTGGCACAGGATATTACTTTCTCTGGATTCCACCTGTAAGCCATTGGAAAAGAGAAACTCTTCCAAAGGCTAACTTAAAGCATCCAGATTGGACTTCTCTCCTTAGACAGCCTTTGGGCTGACTAGAGAGGATTCACTCTTGTGAGAACAGGAAGCTTGTGTGAGCTTTCTCCCTATTTATAAACAGCATTTCCTAGACCCCATTGAATCTAGCTTTTTAAATTGAATTTTAGCAGTTCACTGACTGTTTCACAAACCATCTCATCTGTGCTCCCAAATCCATATCAAGCACATTTTAATGCCCTATTCTGACAGAACTGAAAGGGATCATTTTCATGAATAGAACTATGAATGTTAATTCTCCAACAATTACAAAGAAAGTCTTGCTGCTTGTCATCCATACTGTTCCCTTCCACAAAGGATAAGTGATCTTTTGCACTCAGCCATCTGTGCACAAAACAATTAGTGGAAGCACGGAAGCCAGACAACATCAGTGATTTCATAAGGCTGTGCTTACTCTTTCATCATTTCTCTACAGTATCCTGCCCAGTGCCTGCAATGTCTGTTTAAAGACAAGACAAAAACTACACCAGCAAACATACAAGTTCAGACATGAGATATCCTTGACCTGTGACACCCTGAAAGGTCATAATAATCCACAACAAGCACCAGAGAAGTGGAGGATCCTTGCAAGGTACAAGGTTGCAAGGTACTATAATATTAGCAGTAAAGGCAAGTGTATGTTACTATGACAAGAGGGATCCAAATTCCGCTGTTACATCTAATCTGCAAAATAACAAACTGAATATCTCAGTGTGATTCTATGTTAAATGTTAGTCTCCCGAGCATTTTTTATTTACAACCATCATATAGTTACTCTCCACTGAGATATACAAAAATATGAAAAAGCTTCCAAACTAGAAAATACTCTCAGAAATAGATATGTGAAAGCAATGTGGGTATCATCGCTTTTAGAGAAGTAAATTGGCATTTGCTCTATGTCATTAAGTAATTCTTTACTGATCAGATAAAATGATGCTTTTCAAAAAGAATGAATGTATCCGTATATCTCACCAAGTCTATATGAACTATATACATGCAGTAGACTGTGCTCCTGTTACACACTATTTATTCCTTTAACACAGGAACACAGAATGCTGGGGTTGGATGCGACCTCTGGAGATCATCTTGTCCAACCCTCTTGCACAAGCAGGGCCACCCATAGCTGGTGGCCCAGGGTTATGTCCAGATGGCTTTTTTTAATATCACCAAGATTAGAGTCTGAAAGAGTCCACAACTTCCCTGGCAACCTGTGCCACTGCTCAGTCACCCTCACATTAAAAAAAGTGTTTGTTGAGGTTCCTGTGCTTTGACATATGTCTATTGCCTCTGGTCCTTCAGATGAAGGCCTTGCTCTGCTACAAACGCTTTGTTTCTACCACCAAAGTTTATCACTCATTTTACCTCCTGACAAAAATAGTTATTCTAATATGCTTGTACTACCTGTTACCGTCATCAGACTGTTATTATCAACGCACAGAGCAAACTTCACTGTATGAAATGTAAAATCTCAGCTGGTCATCAAGGTTTTGTTTGGTCCACAAGCCTGTACTATCCTACATCACAATGGCATTTAACTTTTATTGATTAATGAATAGTACTTTAAAAGAAAGTATCTCTACTCAAGCAGCTAGCAAGATTATGCCTATTTCTTCCCTGATTTAAAGGCAAAATGCCTACTGTAAGTTATGTGTTCTTCCATAAAAGCTTGCATGCAAATAGGTGCTGTGAATTAGGTAATAAGTAGGCCCTGGCATTCATTTTTGTTGTTTCCAGCAAACCTCTATGGCAGGAAGCACTTTTAAGGCAACTTTTTACTTGAAGTAGAAGTTTGTCTGGCATCCAAGCTACAGACTTCCATGAAAACAGCAAAGGAAAAATACAACCAGTAAAGGGCAAAGTCATAGTGTTCTAGATGAACTTCTTCTAGCTGAAGAGATCCACTCCCATGAACCCCTGTGGGCCCTTGGTGCCAACAGAATCACACTGAAGGAAGTGTCTTCAGGTTCTTGAGTTTAGATGGGAGTTATGTGTGACATGAGAGAGGAGGGGCCCAGCTTTGCAAGCACCCTGGCACTGCAGCACTGAAACAAACACTGCAGAGTTTATCCAGTTGCTAAACTGATTTAAACAAGTTTGGTTTGTGTTAGTGCTTGTTCACAACACTACTTGAGGAGAATTTGAATGTTTATAATGTCATACTTGGCTAAAGGCATCTCCTCATTGCCTGATTGCCATTAACCTCAGCACTTCTACAGCACTTTAAGTCAAGAAACCTCCACTCTGTAACTGATGGCAGATGGACTAAGTCCCGTACAAATGTGAGGAAAAAGAGAGGGAGACATCTCTCTTTTTAAATGTCCAAAAATATGTATGCCAAGGAAGGGTGGCAGTAGAAGGAAAAACAGTTTAGGGCTAAGAAAACATAGAAAGATAAAGCCTTGCAGGCAATTATATCATGAACTATACACAGCGAATTTGATGGGCAACAAGTGAGGGTAGAAAAAAAAAAAAGATACTGAAAATACCTCCCTTTTCATCACTTATTTAAGAAAGAAGGCAATGTAATACCAATGAAACAGTTGGGCAATTATTAAGCAGACCCAAAGGAACAATAAGAATCCATGATTTTTTTTAAAAAAGTGTAGTTGAATGGGGGCAAATTAAGTGAAAAGTCAGTCTCTTCCCTTCAGATGAGAAAAATTAGGTCAGGTAAAACTTCAGAAAATGTGCTTAAGGAGGCTGATTAATTGGAAATCAAATTCTTGAAAGTCTTACTTAAAACTACTCAAAATTAAACAAACTTAAAGATCTTGGGACTCATTTTCCTTACACTGTGAGTAAAGTCGTAGCAGGGCTGATCATACACATAATCATCAAAACAATTCCTGTCCTACCTGTTTAGCTAACGAAAGAGAACAGTTAAGGGAACTTAGAATGATAATGAAAGTGCTCATAAAAATGAATGGAGCATATATTAAAATGTGGAGTACTACAAACTAAATGGTAAAGACAACAGTATCAAAATTAAGCAGTAATACTGACACATGTTTTGATGCATCATAACCAAAATACGTTTGCAACATCTAAAATAAGACAAGGTCACATCTAAAGCACAAAAGCAGGGATTTAGAGATGTCATTATTTGTTTCAGGTATTTTTGTTTGGTATTTTTGGGTTGGGTTGGGTTTTTTGTGAAGTGACTTTTACTACCAGAATTTAAGAAAGAAATATCATGTGCAAATGAATACTACATTCACATTGAACTACAAACAACTGGAACCCATCAATTCAAAGCAGTCTTAGAATGTATTTCAATATTGCATTTTGGGATATCATGTACTGTTTTGTAACAAAAGAAGTTGAATATTGAAGTGATTTTACAATAAAAAGTTAGAGGGTGAGCCATTTTGGGAATGAAGAATTAAAGTTTCCAGCAAGATATGTTTTTTCAAAATTCTCTCATACCAACTATAATTAATTACTTTTTATGAAAATTATTAGAAAACACTGGGGAACCTTTTGTTTTTGTTTTTTTAATTTATCATCTACCTTTCCTGTGACACCTAAACCATTAATATACAGACATCTAGTCTTGATTAATGACATATTCACTACGGGAACCCATTATTAAGCCTTGGTTGCACTCCAACCTGCCTGAGAGACATCTCTGAAACCTCATTAATGAGGCAGTGTACGTTAGATAGTGTAATATATTGAATCTTTACATTTCAGTAGCAGTAGACAACTTTTCTGGAAAAAAGAAAGTATCAGGAAATCAGCAAGGAATTTATAATCTTCACAGAATTTTACCCTGAGATAGAAAAGTGAAAATACTAGTCTTTAGAATCAATCAAGGTTAGAAATAACACTAAAAGTGCTGAGACCTGAAATGGCCCTATATGCCATTTCTCAAGTAAATAGCAAAGGAAACATTTATAGTTTGTAGAGATGTGCGAAACAACTGTCCTGGGTCTTGCTGAGATGGAGTTAATTTTCTTCGAAGTCACTAATATGGTGCTGTGTTTGAATTTGTGATTGTTGGAGGTTGAATTCTTCCCTTTTCTTTCTGTGGAATTTTTCCCATTGTTATGCTAAGTTTTTGTGGCTACACCTTAGTAGTAACAGTTTCTCTCGAAGGGGGTGGGGAGAGGGGAAACACAGGGAAAGGACAGATGAGACAGGGGCCTGTTGGAGGAAGACAGCCAGTACTGCTACCTAGCATTCTCACCACAATCCCAACGCCGGGAACCACGTTCCCTGCTGTTGGACATCGCAGTGCTGCCTTCCCGCTTCACCCTACCACCTCCGGGCACTCTGCCGAGCAGCACGGCCGACACCGTGAGGGGGGAGCCGCTCCTCCATCCCTCCCAGCCCTGGGCCACTGCTGCCATCGCCCCAGCCCCTTCAGCTGTGAGACCTGCCCTGCCCACAGCACCGGGAACGGAGCACAGGAGAGGGAGCCTGTGGCCAAAAGGGACTGGCACTGAGCTGTACTGCTCTGTTTTGGTGTCAATTTTTATAGCTGTTGTTGTTTCTGCTGTTTGCCTTGTTAGATGTATTAGTAAAGAACTGTTATTCCTATCCCCATATCTTTTGCCTGAAAGCCCCTGATTCCAAAATTATAATCACTGGAAGGGAAGGGGTTGCACTCTCCATCTCAAGGAAGGGGCTCTTGCCTTTTCTTAGCAAATACCTGTCTTTCAAACCAAGACAGTGATCAAAACCAGTGTTTTGGCTTTTTCTGAACAGTGTCAAGGCTTTCTCTGTTTCTCACACTGCCACATCTGCAAGTAGGCTGGGGATGCCCAAGAGGCTGGGAGAGGACACAGCCAGGACAGCTGACCACAACTGATGACATCATGCTCAGCAACAAAATAGAGAGGAGTGGAATTTTGGTAGGTGAGCCATACCTCATTGGGGAACTGACTGGGTAACAGTCTAAGCACAGGAGCTGATGCATGATTACATTTGTATCGCTTGTTTTCTTTTCTTTCTTTTCTCTTCCACTTCTCCTTTACTTACTTAACAATTTTTATCCTGGCCCATGAGTTTTCTTGGTTTTGTTCTTCCGTTCCTCTTTCCTCACCCTACTGCAGGGGTGGGGGGAGCGAGCAAGTGGCTGTGTGGTGCTTAGCTGCCCGTCAAGGTTAACCCACAACAACAGTGTATTTTTTAATGGGGAAGAGTCTTTTTTAAAAGTCATTTTGTAGCATGAGTCAACCTGGTTTGCTGCCAGAATGATTTGACATTTAAAAAAGTTTATACCAAAAAGTGCCCATGCGCCATGTCTCGGATGACAAGACCTGGCTGACTGCCCATTCACATCTGTTCCCAATATGTACCCCCAGAAAGTAATGAAAATCCTATAACCACAGCCTCAATATTTATTTATTTTTCACAGCAAACAACAAGCTTTTTCATTAACTGAGCCATGACTTTAGATGAAATGTGTTCAGATCTAATGTGTTCCTGTCGAAGAGGAACAAGGATAACCCTTGACAGACAAACTCCTATAAGGATTTGTAAACCTTAGTAAAGATGGAGGCAGAAAGAACAGATAAAAGGAAAAGAAAATATAAACAAGTAGTAAGATAGTTTGCATTTTGGCTTTCACCTCCAGCTGTATATTTAGTTTCAGAGTGGCTAAAAAGCATAAACAAAGTGTCCAGACATAACGAATTCTTAGTTATGAACTTGATTAATGAAAAGAAGTAGAAAGTAATCATAGCCATCTCCACCTCAAGGATAGAAGATTCCTGAAGACAGGATAAATAAAACGAGGATGGAATTTGGACCCAAGTTAAACCTGTTCTGAATTACACCTTTTCTTCATGCTGAGTATCGACATCTTCCATCTATGCTCTTTCCAAAAGGACTGTCTCTTGCAAGTGATGAGTACTTCCCACTTCAGTGTAAATCTGTTACTTATTCATGCATTTAGATGTCTAATTTTAGACATGTGTGGTTTGCAAACATCAGCCTTGGACCATATTAAAAATAACATCAGAATTTCTCAGTTCTGCTTTGAATTTTCAATGGAAACAACAGAATGCTTTTCAGTTTTTAAGCCTCAGACTTTTAAAAACACTCTTTTCTGTCCTGAAGTATATGGAAGGCAAGGATGCTTGTTTGCAGTGCATTGCTCATCTTCTCCATTTTCCCTCCCCCATTCATCACGCCGCTTGAAGACACACTCCTAGTTTCTACTTTGAGAACTCTGGAGAACTGAGGTTTGATAAGTCACCATCCTGCATTGCTACAGAGTAGCAATAGCTACAAGTTTTTAATTACAGAATTCAGGAGCAGTGCAAACCTTTCATCCACACAAGGTGTGTCTTCTCTAAACATGTATCCTCTCTAACAAAGCAGACTTATATTTTAGAATAAATAAAAGCAAATTTCGAAGTAAATTAACAAGCCTGTAAACAAGGACACACCACAGATGGCAAGTGTGAATCACCTCTCTTAAATGCACTGGGAACATGCCTTGCTCCTAGTTAATGAGACTGGTATTACATCCTACAGGTTCCCACCTTCACCTCTCTCTTAGGAAGCTGCAAGTGGTTGCTCTGGGACGTAGTGATTACAAGAGTTAAACAGAATTTTTGTTATACTTAGTTGATTAGCAGCAATATCACGCACAAAATCAGGGTTACAAAGACATGTAACTTCACCAGATCTAGAGACTTTCTGCAGAGCAAAAGCTAAAAATCTTTCAAAGTCCTGAAGAAAGGGATTAATTTGGTTTAAGATCATGTCTATCCTAAAGCAGGGGTTCAGTGATACAACCCTTAACTAGCACAGCGGAAACCTACTTCTACCTAAAAGAAAAGAAAAAGAAGAAAACCAAAAGCACCACCAAACCCCTACCTGATGTCCCAAAAGCACCAACACTGTGCTAGGTTCATCACTTGTTCTTTAAAATTATATAAAATTTTATTGAGCAGCTGATGTTCCCCATATTTTCATGTAATATTTATACAGAGATAAAGATACAAAGATATAGATGTTTGGTGATAAAGTACTCATTTAGAGTAGAGTTTAGTAGAGTTTATTCTTACTTATTTATTCTAAATCCAGGACTAAGAAAAATACTTCAGGCATGTTCTGCTTTTTAACCTATAAAATAAGAAATTCTTCTGAGAATTCCCTTTGTTTCAATGCTAATTTATGGGGTTTTTAAATTGGGAATTTTTGGAAAATAGTCTCTAAGTCATCTTAGTTTGTTCTATCAGTTGTACAGGTCACCTAAATAGTCAAGAAAATTATTCCATTTTCCATCACGTGTCATTAATGAAAAGAGTTTTGTTTTGAAGAATGACATTACTTGTCTTGGTGTATCAAGTGGTTTTCTCTGACATGGATATTGCATTCTGAGTAAAAACTTTCATTCTCTCTAGTTTTCAGCTTTGGATTTTTCTATAATAATATCATGCCTCTTTGAAGTATACACATTTTTCTATTTGCAATTTCAGGAATATTTTCTAAGTAAAGTCTCATCTCTAAATTCCAGCAGTTGCACACTAGAAAAATAAGGCAGAGCCATGGAACAAGGTGTGCACTGTGGATTGTACTGAAGCATTACCTATGACCATGGCTCATCTGGCTGCTGGGTTAACAGGTCACTGGCATGGAGCCACCAGATTTCAGAGAACAGCCTCTCCCATGGTATTTTGATATTTCCCTTTCTGGATTTGTCCCAACAGGGAAGTGCTGGAGCATATGAAAACTGGGAGTGGAGCTGGGAAGCTAACCAAACTATTTCAAACCTCAAATGTTTAGGTTAGATGCATATGTGGTCTTAACCAACTCACCCATCCCTAAATATTACAGCATCAGGAATGATGATTTAAAATTACAGGAATGATACAACAGTGCCAGCCACTGTTAAGTGCATTTCACATTTCTTGCAATCAGTTCTGCACCAATGAGCACACTATGTGAGTACTTTGGGCATAGTTATAGGAAGAGGATTTTGTCTTTTCCTAACTCTTTCTAAACTTAGCATTGTAGATTGCCCGGACATGCTATCCATTTCTTGCTCTGGAGCTGCTGGAGGAGCAAGCTAAATGGGACCTGCTAAATAGTCAGGTATCAATGCTGGGGAAAAGAAAACAAAAAAAAGCCCAAAAAACCAGCCTTATCTTCCTGCAGAGAACCTGCTATTATCCCATGTGTGATTCAGCCCTCACTTCAGACGAAAGGAAACAAATAGTTCTGTGCAAGATTCTGGGTGTACAGGATCCATGGCTATAAAAAGGCAGTAACCATTCCTCTACAGAGGGGAAGGGAAGACCTTGCACTGCTTGAAAGGGTCGTTGCAAAGCACATTTACTGTAGAGCTTTTAGGGCCATAATTACATCCTTTAGTTTCAGGGGGGTTTTAATCACAATGCTGAACAAAACAACAGCACCAAGACTCAAGGTTCTGTTAGCTGAAACAGAACAAACTGGGTTTTTCTTCCATTTTACTTACAGTTCACAGTGATGGCCTCTTTGTTCACCAGTTTATTGTCCTTTTTTCTGTGGTGGGCACAGGGGCTCAAGTTGCTGGGGCAGCTTCTGTGAGGGGAGCCAGGGCTGCCCCACTGCCGACAGCCCTTCCAGCCGGCTCCAATGGACACACTGCAGGACACAGCTGAGCCCACGGCCCACAGCTAAACACAGGGCAAAACACTGCCTGGGAGAGATGAACGGGGGGAGAGGAAGGTGTGACAAACAGCCCCACGGGCACCCATGGCAGATGAGGAGGAGAGGGAGGAGAGCAGAGACTGAGCCCGGAGAGACGAAGCTCCCTCCCCCTTTTCCATTTTGCTCACTCCTCCGTTCACTGCTCTCTCCCCTCAGCTCTCTGGAAGGGCCAGTGGATACTTTACACACCACACCTTGCACGTGCACATCTAATGGCGCGATGAGAAAACGGGAAAGGAGGAAAAGAGCTGAACATCCTCGAGCGTCAGGTGTGGGTGAGGGCTCTGTGCTGGGGAGAGGGAGGCCCTGGAAGGGCTCAGCAGGGCACGGCCGCCATGGCCGCCACTGCCACTGGGCCTGTGCAGCCCAGCCCAGCCGCACGCCCAGAAGGGGCCCAGGAGGGTTTAAATACATAATCCCTCTCGCTGTATTTTACCACGGACATTTTAAACTGCATTAGGAGGCATACACTGATGTTTTGAATCATTATGCTATCAGACTTTCAGTTTGATGGGCCGCTGAGGGCAGACCTGAAAGCATTCAATAACATCTCAATACTTAAGTGCATGATGATGATGTAGAGCAAACAAACATATGTTTTGTCAATAGAGCATGAAGTATGGCCATGAACTGTGCAAACCAAATCTGAAATGACAAAGCTCAAGCTAATCTCATCAACCCAGTAGCCTTCTATGTAAGATTCCTTAATGTCTTTGGTCTCATCTCTGGCACACTGCAAAAGTGACATAAAATCCTTTGCTGTGCAATATGAAAAATCTGGGATGGGGAGTGATAACGATGTGTCCAAGCTCCTTGGAGGGCTGTAACTCAGCATACAGATTGGAGAGGGAGTTTAAGCTTGGTTTGCCTTCTTTAGTCTCAGCAGCTTGAATATTTACTGCTCATATCATAACTGAGCCTAAAGGATAATTTTGGAGGACAATTATTTTAGAAAAGATAATTCAAGAAACATATGAATGAGTTTAGAAGAAAACAACTCACCTAAGAATAATGAACACACAAAAACATTACAAGTTTTCAGCTGGGACAGTGTATCATTTCAACTTTTAGCCAACCTTGGGAAAAAGAGAAAAACAGACTTCAGGTAAAATGGCAGGTTTTTTTTCAGAGGCATTGGCAGATGTCAAATGGTGTTTAGTGGGTTGTTTAGTGGGAATGACAGTGACATTCGCCAAAGACAAACACAGATCCCATACAGTGGAAGAGCTAGTGACTTGTAAGTGTTTAATGTTTTTTTTTAATCCTCCTTCTACAAACCACTCTTCTTCCATTAAAATTAGAGACCACTTTGACCAGACAACCTTTCACACCACTAGTAACTCATGGAAATTGAAGGAAACTCCTGTTAAGGGACAACAATTATTGGTATAAAGCAGGTATAAAGGTAAATGAGTAGCAAAGGATTTTTATTTCTGGATTCTCCATGCACTTAAAAAGGCAAATTTACTGGAGTGGCTTTGTTTACAAGTGTAGATTGAATGCAGGAGCTATTTGACCAAGAAAATTGATGATGAAGTATTTGCAGAAACATTTAAAAGTAAAAATGTTCTTTTTTGAAACCTTTTTTATAAACTATTGTGTTTCTGTTGTTTAACCTAGGAAGTGCCAGAATTTCTTTTGAACATATTCTATATTCCCAAGCAAAATTTTCACGAGGTAACACCTTAAAACACCTTAAAACTGAAGACAATATTTTATTTATATCATTTTCCCTATAAGACTTGAAATAAAGTCTTCTTCAGATATCCAAACCCAAAAGTATTAACAAAAATTAATATCACCTTGTAATTAAAACTCCCACAAGAATTGCAAGATGGGAAGTTGATGGGGACTAGAGAGGAGAGAAGATACCTAACCTGAAACAATTTTGATGTATCTCTATAGGTGATCAGCCTTTGTGGAAGTTTTGGAAGGTATAGGAATATGAGGTATAGGAATATGAATGCTAGGCTGCAGAATTTAAACCTCGGTAAATAACACCAAGAACGTTCAGCTATTTATCAAAGCTCTTTCATCTGTAAACCACACAAACAAAATTTATTATAAATTTTATATTCTACTTCTTGAGCCCTCTCCACAAAAATGATGATACTAGAAATTCATGTGTCAGTAGGAGTTCAAGCATATTGAAAAAGAAACATAGACAGAATAATTAGCTATGAAAATATACTTTAAATGTTATCTCTCTACAGTAACCCATATGACTATAACTAATCAAATAATCTCTTCTCTAATTATCTCCATGGAATTTGTTGTGTCATCCACAATCAGGAATGATTAAATGTGCTCCGTTCTTTCTGCGTTGTTTATTCTGCATTAGATTTATTTTTGATGCAGCATGTCTTACCCGAAAGGCTACCCTACTGTGTAGCCTTGACTTTAACATTGTAAAAAATTAGTTGTATCTAGAAAGATAATATATTTTTGTTATGTTTCCTTGAGCACAGACAAAATTTCTTGATTTCTAGTGTAACACACATTTTCTTCCTAATTGATATACAGGTGAAACTGAGTGGCTGGTGAGTAAAGAGAAGACAAAGCCTCCCAACTGCAATTCTAAAAAAAGATTTTGCTTACAGCAAATATCCATCATGTGTCATTTGATCCAACAGGAAATAATGTGAGTATACAAAACAGAGTTGTATGTCAGCAACAGTACATAGTTTTTAGGTGGCAATCAAGAATAATGCCTGTACATACTGTGCAGGGAATAATGAGAGAGCTCAGTTTATCACATGAAATTGTAGCAGCAGCAGCCATTATCTTAGTTGTTGTCTCGGTTTAAGAGACAGGTATTTGCCAAGGAGAGGGATGAGCCCCTTTCCCTGTAATCCGCTCCCTTTTAATCACTATAATTTGAAATCAGACGCTTTCAGGCATGAAATATGGGGGTAGGAATAACAATTCTTTACTAATATATCTAACAAGGTAAACAGCAACAACAACAACAGCTATAAAAACTGACAACAAAACAGAACAGTATCGCTCAGTCCCAGTCTTTGGATGCAAACTCTCTGGGTTCNTTGTCCAAAACTTCAGCAGGTTTTAAGGAAATTTTTTTAATGGATGAGGCTTGGTCTTATTCCAAAAACAAAACAGCTTGAAAACAAAAAGCTTGAAACAAAGGACTTCAACGAAGATTGCATAAAACCATTTGCTTTTGTGCATCACTAAATTTTCCCAGCAGAGATATAAGCAAAGTCTCTTTGGTCCTCCTGATATACTAGTCCATCATAGGAGAGAGTAGGAAGGCAAAGTGATGAGAAGAAATAGGAGATGCACTTTGAAAACAATATTCAGTATCCTAAGAGAAAAATATTAAGGACTAATATATTATTGAGAAACAAAACCCTTTAAACTGTTCTAATCTTTGTATGTGGATGTTGATCATTGCTGTAGGGATTATACCCATTTTTACTGTTACTGTTTCATGTAACATTGTTTCAGTACAGAATCTTTGTGGATCTGAAGTATCCTTTACTACGACTGAAATTTATTTATGATAGATATCATTTTTCTCTTAGGAAACAAGGGGAGAAAGGAGATAACAGTAGACATTTCAAGAGGCATGGTTCTTCCAGAAAGCAGATATAAGAGCAGTGGAACAGAGTTAATTCTTTATGTCTTTAAAAGCTCAGCTGAAAAAAAACCAAAAAGCTTCACAGATGCTTGACTGTGCCTCTGCTAAACCACAAGAAGTTGCCAGTAGAAAGTATAGGCCTGAGAAAAAAACATTTAAAGCTTTATGGAAGGTAAGCTACCGTGAGAGGTTCAGAATTCTTTTGGGACTCAGCTTTGAAAACAAAACTCATAATGTCAATACAGAAAAGCCCTATTGCTTTTAAATTTTATTTGAAAACACTGTAAGGGAAAGAGCTCTTTGTTTTGTTTTCATATGTAACAGTGGGATTTTTCAAGTATCTGTTTATGATTTTTACAGTCTGAGCATGGCTGAAAACAGAAGTAAGCACAAAGTAATCAATGCACAATATTATTTGCTTTATTCTATTTTTTTATTTCTACCTCTCCATCTCTTTAGGAAAACTGGTCATGTTTCATACTCTAGAGGATAGGTTATATAAAAAATAGTCCTATATAAAGAAAGCAAACATCCTCTGAGAATATAATTTCTTCCTGGCTAGCCCAGCAATATTTTTATACTTTCATATAATTAAAAAATCTATTTGAAATTTCTGATTCAATACTAGAAAAGCACAAGCCAATTTAGAATATACAAAATGAATTATTACAGCTGAGTTCTCTTACCATGGCCATTTTCTCAATCAGTAGCATTACATGAGAGTTGTAACAAGCTTCAATTCTACTAGACAAATGATATTTTGGTTCAGAGCCCGTGTCTACTAGTCTTCTGGAAGTAAATCTTATTGTTGTTACAGCATGATTAACTGAAATAAAATAACACCAACAACAAAACAAAACAAAACAAAAAAAAAAAAAAAAAAAAACCAGAAAGAAAAAAATAAAACTTAATTAATTTTTTTAATAGTACTTTGCAATTAGCATTTTGTTATGTTTGTTTTGTGTATCAGATTACAGAATAAATATATTTTCAACATAATCCTTTTTGGTATGATGCCATTGGTGTTCTTTCCTAGATAATTTATGCAACAAAAGTCATGTGCTCTGCGTAGCTAGACATCACAAATGGCGAATTGTCATCTCATTATTTCAATTCCAACCCATTTAGAGACTTTTACTTCAGACTGTGATATTTCCACAGTCCCAGTAGCCAACAAGTATTTTCTGAACCTCTTAAAATGTGGAAGAGAGAAGCACACAAGTGCAAGAGGTGTCTGTACGGTCACACAAATGAAAATGATAGCTGTGTAGTGAGAAAATATTGACAAAGTAATGCTTTTTCTTCCATAAGTCTTTGTTTCCCTTTAGAAGGTGAAGGATAACACACAAATATACCCTGCCCTGTTTGCAGGTGCTCATCTTTTGTGATATTTATCAGAATATACAGTTTTCCTTCTCAGCAGCAGGAGAGGTAATCAGTTTTCTGAAAACCTCTGCCAAAGGCTAAACGTGTCCAGCTCTTGAGATCTCTTTTGGAATGTGATCCAAGTCTGGTTAGATCTGGAGGCAGTTTTACAACAGCCTATTTCAAAATCCACCCCTTTCTTCCCCCACAAACTGCCTGTCATGCTCACTCACATCTGAGATGGATGATGATCAGTTTTGGAGCCAGGGCCACTGTAAGAAGTCAGAGCTTCCCTACCATAACATCTGAGCCCACACTTCTTCAGGAAGTGAGGCACACAAGCAGTTGGGAGAAGCTTTTCTCCCTCCTTTGCCACTCCTTTTATTTTACATACTAGATAGGTCTTGAGTTCTTCCTTCAATATGCAGCCTGCCTCTAAATTAGGAGCTTCTGGACAGGTTCATCCCAGCCTAGAGTAAGGGACAGGATCATACAGTTGCTTTTTTTGCTCTAAAGCCTTATAGAGTATCTTCCAAATATACAAGAAGTTGGACAGAGCACTGGTCTGAGAGCTCACATAAGAGGTTCAGGCTGGCTAACCAGAAGGTTGACAAAGAAAATATAAATTTAGGAGAACAATATTTATTGAGGCAACTAGGAGATAAACAAGGTACAAACAAACATGTATCAACAAACAAACTAACTAACAAGGCAAATTTTACCAGTGACATAAAAAAGGACAAGAGCAATGAGGAAGAGGACAATCATTGAAAGACTCCCTCTTGTCATTCTCTGCTGTATGTTCTTGACTTTATCAGACCAGAATGTGGACTTGGAGAACTGAGTCCCTTCCAGCAGTCACCAATGCCCTGCAAGATGTCCCAGGTTGACAGAAAGCACATCTGGAAAATGAAGCTTTCCATTTTCAGGATGTTGGAACAAACACGGCAACCCCAGTAGGCAACAGGGCGATCCCATGAGTGCAGCTCTGCTCCCAGACACATAATGTTTGAGAGACAGAAGTCACTAAAAAAACCAATAAGTACAGTATAATCTTTCTTTTTAAAAATCTGGGTCAACAATCAGATCCTATCTGATTTATGTCTTTGAGCCTTCAGATTGCTGAAGCATAACTGTTGAGTGATTCACTATTGTACTTCTCACTGCACTTCAAGGAAAGCTGTTGCATAAATACTTGTGTAACTTATTCTACAGGACAACTGAAGTCATAAAATATCTACCATAGAAGGCAGATACACAACCATAAAGTGTTACAAAAAGCTATGAAATAAGTACAGATTTAGAACTCTGTAAATATATATGGCTCCAAATATATGAAATATTTTCAACTGTCTTTTACATTTCCATTTAAAATTCTTTAAAAGAAAACTGTTTTTCTTTAAATTTTTCCAATTTTTCTTTTAGAAATTTTTTATTTCTAGAGAATAAAAAATAAATTTCTTCCTAGGAGTTCTTAACTCTACATGAGAATATGAGGCTTAATTTTGTATCCTATTAGTCTTGCTTATTTGCAACATACCTTGTTAATGCCGAGGGACTAAGTGGGACTTAATAGGTGTTTAAAAATAGGTGTGAAAAGTAAAATTAAGTTACATAGTAAACATTGCGAGGAGTCTTAAACATTAAATACAGGAAGCACTGGTTTTATTTCTGCTCCTCATACGAGAGGGAAGAAGTTGTTTTTATTCTATCCTCAGTCTCCACAGCCCTCTTTTGACACAGTACACCAGGTACACCAGGGTAGATACTCCAATAAGTGTGCTAAATTATCTGTTTGGGATTCTTTTACTCTCCACTTTGTTCTTTTCTTATTAGTTTCCTATTGGTTGCACAGAATCTTCCTACAGAAAAACTTTATGGTGTTCTCTTGCTTTTGTTTTCCACAAAGAGAATCTGCAATTTCTTTCATACTGTTGAAGGGAGGCAAGCTAGCAAACATACTGGTGTCAGCCCTAAAGTAATATGAATGCAGATTTAAATCTGCCAAACTGGCAAGAGACACAATAGCACTTGTGATTTCTCTGTTGTCAAAACTAGCTCCAGATATATTCAGTTTGCTGCACTTCCAGTTTTGCCAATTCAGCTGTCTGCAAAGTAGACTCTAAACCGATCAATGAGCCCAGTAAAAAGTGAGGCTAGAAAAAGTCCATACCTGTCTATTTTAGAGACCATGAAGCATTCAGAATAAAAAAAATCTTGAATGCAGACAGGACCTCAGTTTTAAAATCCAGTTTTAAACACGTTATATAATGATCTATGGTCCTCAAATTCATTGATGAGTCAAGGACAGTGTGTCAGATGTCAGATATGTCATTTCACAAAAGAAATTCAAGCAGACAGCAGAGACAACAAGAAACCTACTAGAACAATGTCCATATAAAAGGAAATAGGACAAGATAGACAAGGCCATCTGACAAATGAATGAACAAGATAAACAAACAATGTTTTACATTATTTGACTTGGGGGTAAACTACACTATGAGAAACAGAAAAGGCATCTGTTTAATATTCACAGAGGGGAAATGGATAGGAAAAGCAAATCTAGAGAGGCAAAAGAACAATTTAGCCAGGAGTTCTACATCTGAGAATTTATCTTCATGACACCTTTATAAAGTAATATACTCATTTCACAGATGAACAACCAAACCACAGAGGAAATACATGGCTGAAGCACACTACCAAACTTATATTACACAGTCCTTCCATGCTAAACTGGAAAATACATTTTGAATGTATTTCAGAAGGTAAATAATAAGAAAGGGAATGAAAAAAGAGGAAAGAGATACAATACAGAATGTTACTGAACAGAGGTGTGATTTTCACTAACCTTCCATTATATTTCAAACTTAACTCATTGACACTTTAAATAGTAGCTACAATATGCTTGCCTACTCTAAAGAGATTTAATGCACATGTATAGTAAGCACCTAGAAGTCGTCTCTTTTGTTGAGAAAGCAGATTGATTTGTTTGTGTTAAAGTCAGAACTAACTTCTCTCTGTTCTCTTCACAATTACCCCAAAACCCAGAAAGGGACCAGTACAATAGATCAGTTTCATAACAGCTCCTTTAAACCTTTGAGCAGTAGGAGTATGTCTATATAAACAAGTAGTACAGCATAAGAGAAGCAGATCTGTGAGGTGAAATAGCTGGTGCAGAGCCAAGATCTGCTCCATATGTATTTCAGGCATTTTACATCAGACTAGCTCTAACCGACTTAACAATCATTAATCACAGAACATGTTATATTCACTCCTAAAACACACCTTCTAGTCCAGCTTTATTCAAGAGCAACCCAGCTGGTTGCTTTGCGATCACTCTACAGGGCAAACCCTAACATGGTAAAGGGGCCAGTGCTGCTGCTTGGCTATGCACACACATCCTACAAGAACACTAATTTAAACATCTTTGTATCTTGCAAAATTCAGCACTGTGTCAGATACAAAACCTTGAGTTCCTTGTCCTCGTGTTCAATTTGATGACATAACATGGCTGAGAGCTGGGAAGTTGGGAGTTCTGATCTTTGAGGTGTCACTGATCCTCACTTTCTGTGGAACAGATTCAGAGCAGGAGGACATATTTACCTACAGCATATATGATTATGCAAATTGGCCTGAATGCACAACGAAACTTGGGGTTCGTTAGCATGCAGATTATCCCTTAGGGATAGAAGACACTTGCCTACAAGAGAATAAAACTTCACACTTGCCTGGAATCAGAATGCTGCAGAAAGAAAACATCCCACTAAGAACTAAAATCTCTGTGGTTTTCCTCAGATATGACATATATTCAGTCTATTCCAGCCACAAACAAGTCATTATTATCTGGTTGAGGGGCTGCATCAAAGACTGCTTTTTTCCACAGTTTGAAGGCAAAATTGGCTAAGTATTCATTAATACTTCCAGGAATGCAGTGAGTTACCTTAGCAATTTCCTTCTCACTATGACGGAGACAAAATCCCATGCAATGCCTCTAAGGAGAAATCACAGCTGTCATTTCAAAGTTAACATCTTAGACTATTAAATCCCTAATTTGGTTTATTATTTTAAAGACTTACCTTGTAGTCATTTGGACAGGCCTTGGAGAGTACTGGGAGCCATTCCAAATTAGAAATTAAATTAGAATCTAAGTCTGTAAGAGAAATCTTAGTGCATTTCCCGATCAGCAGACATACCCTGTTCCAGTTCTTCTCCCATAGTCCAAAAGATCCAGGAAGGGAAAGGATCTGAGTATATCCTGTGATGCTTACTGTATCTCTGTATTCCAAAAACAGCTGACTTCCAATAAGTTGTAGATTCAACAATAAATGCGCTTGACCAAAAATAGTTTGGCATTCGATTACCAAATGCATTTTCCTATATGGAGGGTTCAGTTTTGCTGAATGCCCTGAGCAAGAAGATGAATAGAAAAGTGGCAGTTTCCTGTTGATTGATACAAACTTATTGAGGATCGTCAAAAACTGACTGCAAGGATTTGCAGGGTTGTACTGAGTGGTTGGGAAATAAAAAGGCAGGTGGAATTCAGTACTGATAAATGCAATGTATTGCACATGAAAGAAGTGTTTCTAAAGATGATGGGTTTAAAATTAGTATTATGACTAGTGTAGATCACAGTGCTATAAGGAAGCACATAATGGATAGTAGAAATAGAAAGTTTGGTGAAAATGTATGATTTGGACAAGTTTTAAGCAAAATAAGATGAGGTCTCTTCAGCCTTGAAAATAGATAGCTAAGGATTATATTAAATACTTTTGTAAAATTTCTAATGTCCCAGAAAATGCTTCCATTCCATGATCAGTGAACAATGCTGAGTCCTTCAAATTCTCCAAAGCTGTTAAGCATGAAATTGATGGAATGCTCATGAGGCACAATTATTAAAGGAAAACTATTTCATTAAACTGAGACTAAGAGATGTCCCAACATATTAGCTGATATAAAATATGACAGGATAAACAGACTTCCAAGTTCTCCTCACTAGTGTATATTTACACAACCATATAAACTGTCTCAGTCTCATAAGGGAATGAATGTCCTTCCAAACTCTGTGTCCCATAACTCAGTTGTCTTCATTGGCATTTCTTGTTATACCATTGGTTTCAAGAGCTAATTTTTCCATTCTACCTCCACCATTGTCCTCATTGCCAAGTTCTTGAAACTTTACCTGTTTAAGTTCCATATTTTAGCACATTTGCAAAGGTTGGTTTGGTTCCAAATGTTAAATAATGACTGGTTATAAAAGGTGTTAATGAAAGTTCTTTCAAAGGACAAGGGAGCATCAATTTTGCTAAAAATTAGAAGACTCAAATGCGAATGTTAAAATAGTAGTAACAAATTTTTGTATTAATTCAGGAGATATTTACATTGTTGGCATATGTTTTATACAAGCAGACATTAACTGTAATTATCTTCCCTTTTTCTTGCACTATTTTGACTATCATGACCTCTATTTTTTAGTAAAAGTATTTATATTTGAGTTTTCAAACTACTCAGAATACAGAAACAGGCCTTTGCCACAAAGTACAGAGTGACAGGCACAAGAAGAAACTGAATGTTACCAGAATAACATGTCTTGTTTCCAGGGCTTTACATGAATAGAAAAATAAATTTCAGTCATGCAGCTGAAAAGATGGGGGCAACATGTTGAGCAACTCAGCTTTTCCCACAGAAAGCAGTCATTTCAGAAGCAGACCTCATAAAGACTATGTTAATAAAATACAACTTTTATTTTGTGTTAAATTGTAGAACATTAAATTTGAAGAGCAAAAGTTTCAGACTTAATGATGGAACATGAACTAGTTGGAACAGTTCTTAGCCAAACACTGATTGACCATTCCTGGATATCACACAGAAGAAGACAAGGCATTTCATTGTCTGATAACCTTCACATGTATATGGAAAAGAAAATCTCATGGAAGGACATTCAAAAGGATAATATTTGTTTCAGGACAGGGTTGAAAATTTGATACAGAAAATATGCAAATAGAAAGCACTACAGGAAAATTTTTCTTCTATCTGGTTACAGCAGGGAATGTTGGATGTATGGATGAGGGCTAGTCATGACTGGAAGCAGCAGGGTATGATAGCAAGAGGCATAGCTGCACATCAGCCACCCAATTCTCACAGAAGACGAGGATCTGTCAGTCAGCACATAGCTTTCCATCCAAAGACACACTGAAAATTGGCAAATTAGAATTTGAGGCTCAAACCCAAGTTCACTTCTGGTTTGGAGGTTGTAATTTTCCTACTGTAACATATCATATTCAGGGGTGAATGAAGAACTTGGACATCCTGCACACTCTGCTGGCAAGTTGAATTATATTTGCACTTTTCAAACATAAAATAGTACTTATGTTTCCAGAATTCCTCAAACATTGGACAACAAATTATTACTTTATTATTATTAAGGCATTTGTTCTTCCTTCCATACAAAATCCATTCATTCAGTTCCATAGCAGAGTAATTTTTTCAAGGATTATGTTCTTAATGCCAGAAACAAGGCAATTATGGAGTATCTGGAAAACTCTTGTATTGGTAAAATAATCTACAAAAAGCCTATGACTAACAGATAAAGGATAAGTTGTCTAATGAGAGGCATGGAGCAGAATAGAAGTTAATGTACTTTCCAGAATCAGGATCTGGTGACAAAATGCCATATAAATAAGGTGTTTTATCTTAAAATCAGATATAGTGAAAGTCTCAGAGCTCACCATGGTGGGGTCAAAATGTGATACTGAAATGCTTATTAGTAAACATATTATTTCAAGTATTCACAAGACATAGTAATTTGAACATAAAAACTTTGGTGCCTATGTGTTTTCTTTTGAAGAGCCAGATAGTTACATATGCAACATGCAGACACCATGCAATACTTCTGTTTCTTTACAACATATAAACTATTTGATGGCTTTTTCCATAAAAGTAGCTTTTTTAATGACTCTGTTAAAAATATTTTTTTACTGAAAAACGGTGTAATGAGGTTTGCCTCTGCGGTTTACAGTAGAACAGGACCAGAAGCCCCAGGCTCAATGGTCGAAAAAAATTACAGAACTGTGATTCAATGTGATGTTAAAGTCATAAAGAAATCAAATCTAATGCTAAGAATTTAACCATAAAATACTAACAAAATGGTCAAGTCACATCCAGTAAATTGACATAAAAAAATTTGGATTTAATTTGCTATGCTTAGAAAATAAGCCATCAGAACAGAATCCTAGCACATTGTATAAGATCTTTATAGTAATTTGCATAACACTGCCTTCCCTGGCTGATTTGACATAGGCTTTTAATACAGCTGATTGTCTTCTGCAAGCAGGATGAGATGCAAGTACAGAGCTGGGCATTGCCTGCCGTACGCTGGCATTTTACAGGTGCCAAAACCAAGCACTGTGCTGCTCCCACTTCTGGCCAATGCGGAAGTGGTACCACTAAAAACATGATGATACAGCAATCCACCCTCAGAATCTGCGCTGATACTCCAGTTGCAAAGATGTTCCCAGAGCCTGTGTAAACGGAATGTGTCTTGAGTAGGGTTGAACTAGCTTGAATTTACAAGACAGATCTATCAAGGCAGTAGGGAAACTATGTATTAAAACATTTCTGAAAGGAAGATACATAGCCTACCGAGCCAGCCACCTGGAAGGTCTTATCCACTCCAGCACCTGACAGTTCAGGGTATGCGATGCTCCTGACAAATTTCATCCTTTACATAATGACAAAAATATGAAAG
The DNA here is from genome assembly GCA_013397375.1 of Toxostoma redivivum. NCBI lineage: Eukaryota > Metazoa > Chordata > Aves > Passeriformes > Mimidae > Toxostoma > Toxostoma redivivum. The sequence continues at coordinate 258,279 of VXBI01011460.1, forward strand.
CTACTGTGGTTTCCAGGAAGACTCCTCCTGCTTTTTAGGCAATAGTTCACAGGCATCCAGCCGGCCAAAAGCAATAGCAAATGCAAGGAAATTAATGGGACAAGATAAAGACAGTTCAACAAGTGAAGGAAAGATAAAAAGGCGGGAAAACAAATGCAAAGGCACTGATCACCTCCCACAAGCAAATGCTCAGCTAGCCTCAAAGCAATGGCTGCTTCCCCCAAAGTATTGCTGAGCATGAGATAACCTCTCAGTCAGCTTGGATCGGCTGTCCCAGCTATGTCCCCTCCCAAATTCTCTCTCACACCCATAACTTCCTCTTGTCCCCAGAGTGAGGAACAAAGAAATCCATTCTCTTCTACTTGAGAAACTTAGCTATGGCTTTGATAGGTCAGTGCCTTGGTACCACATTTCTTGCCATGAGCACTGAGATATATTGCAAATGTGGACACTCCAGGTTTTGATACTGATGAGACCATCAGCTCTCCCCCATTTTTTCTGGCAAATTTAAAGTAGAAATGTTCCCATTTTTATTGTAAGAAAGTGGTGAAAGTTTTCAAGTGCTTTGTTTCAAAGTATACTTACAGGTATAATGGAAAAACACTAATATCTTATTTTTCATTTGTCCTAACTCTCTGTTCCAGTGGGCATAATGGGTTTTCAAATTGAAGATGTAATGTACTATGGATATCATTACAAAATCAGAATATATTAAAGTTGTGCCAGCAACATGCTATTGAAGTTACTATTGCTCCTTCACAGCAGTGATATATAAGCCAGCATTTCTGGGAAAAGTTCTCTGTGAACATCCCTGAAATGCTTTTTGGAAAACTCTTGAGTTGCTGCTATGTTCTTAATTTGGGTCGGCTGTCTCCCTTTTGGTTTCATACACAACTTGTGGAGTCCCACATTTCTATAGTACAAGAGCAATTGTGCCTCAGCTCAGCTTTTCCAATAAAGCTACCACACTTTCTGGAGCATGAATAGTGTAATATTTCATAGGGCTCCTCTAAAGAGGGAGCTCAGAAATACCTCTTTTTTTGAAGTTCTATCCGTCTTCAGCTTATTTTGCTATGGTAAGATGAGCCCTTGGTCCTGAAGGGCAGTGTGCTCAATAATAACCCTGCTGTCCTCCTGGAAGTAGTTTTAAGCAGATCATACTTTGGTAGCCACTTAGAGGTAAACTGGCAGTGTTAAAGTCTTACAGAGAGTTCTGTAAATGCCATAATCAATACAGTTTCCCTTTACTGAATCCCCAGAAAGTACCAGAAAGTAGTAGGGTCTATACTGTAGGTAAAGGTCACTTCTCTAGTCAAATTTTCTTCCCTGACCTCAAAGAGGCAAAATCAGTTTAGATTTAGTCCACTGAGCAATTCTAAAAAATCCAGACCAAGGGATTATAATGGTGAAGAAGATAGGTTTCCCCTTCAATTAATTGTGTGGTCTCACTTTGTTGTATGACCAGCTTTTACTCACTCTTGTCTGTATTTTTTTCTTGTATTCTTTATATGATTGTGCATACTCCTTACCAATATGCTTGACATCTAACTTCAATTATATATTTGGATTCTTTAGTTTAATTGTATAATTGGATATCAATCTCATGTACAAATATATGAAAGGGCGTGCTAAGCAGGTTAGAAATTGTGAAGAAATTATAATGCTATGGTGATAATATTGGCATGTGAGGTGGGAATTCAGAACTGTACTATCAACACTGCAAAGGTTAATGTTTCTACATAATTAACTTCATTTGATTACACAGACAAGCCTGAACCAAAACAACCAAAAACAGGCAACTTTTTTTACCATGCAAACAGACTGAAAAAGACTATTTAGTAAACCTGAATAATAACCAACTCAGATCTGAAAAAAGTAAGAGTTGATCTTTTTGCTCCCCAATAGCACGTAATTTTGAATGAATATTAATTGTTGCTAGAATATAATTTCAGAAGCATAAAGGTTTGAATAAATGTATATATGTATGTATCTGAATCTATCAACAAGTCAAATGGAATAATTTTAATTTCCTATTGGAACTTTAATGCTCAGATGTGTAATATAAGCAAAATAATGATCTGTTTAATACAGAAACCATTAAAGTCTTGATCTTGCAAATATTTACATCCACAAATTCAAGTAGAGATTTAACTGTACTTGACTCCCAGACCCCTTCTTCTGCTGTTTTTCCTGACCAAATGAAAAACCTCATGTGATGTCTATTCGGACAACAGCTTTAATAATCACTTAGCTTTAACTACTCAATCACTCCCTTTGTTTCTCTCCACTGACACACTCCTTTTCTTCTGCACCAAAATTTGCCAGGGATTTAACCTTAGGTGTATTTACAAAAAAAAAAAAAAAAAAATCTAAATGTCTTCTATTTCAGAGCAAACAAATTATGCTCATGTATAGTTTTATTTTTCCTGTATTATTTCATATGTGAAAGAAAAATATTTTCTAAAGGTTCAAGAAAACTGCTTCAAAACTTGCCATTCCTTTTGCAATGTATCTTACATGTAAGATAACCAGATACTCATATGGTGCTTAAACCAGAAACTTTCTGGAGAAAAGTGTGCCCTTTTAAATTTTACTGGCATTAGGTTTGCTCTTGTGTAGCATTGTTTATTCTCTTGGTTTTGTTTTTTTAAAAATTTCTGGTAATTGCTTTAAAAGAACAAAGCTCTTTGTTTAAGGGTAGCTCAGGGACATCATAATTGCTATAAGGTACAAGACTGTTTCCAAGTATTTTTGAATTGCTTCTCTTCCATATTAAATATTTAATGTCTAATGTTTAGCCAAACTGTAGAAATTCCCCCTAGAACATGGGTGATGACTTCAGGAAGAGAATCAAGACCTGTCAATTCAATTTTCAATATGACTCTCTTTAGAAAACCACAGCTATTAAAGAGTGGGTTTAAAAAAAAATAATAATTCCAGGAGTGCATGAAAATGTCCTTGGTGAAAAATATCAAGCAATTAATTCCATACTATAGATTCACAGACCATGAATTTAGAAAGTGATAATCATGCTTTCCCTGCTGAAGGTTTTTGGTTTGGGTTGGATCTCTTTAGAATTGTTGTTAATGTAGCCTGGTTGGTCATGTCTTCCCCTCCCCCTCACACACCCAGTTCCTCATGGGTTTTTGTCAGACAGACTTCTGACTCTTATTTCCAGCTAGAGCCAAGAGTGACGTTATCTGGTGGCATCCGGCAGCAAGGCCATAACCCAACAGCCCAGGAGGGAAGTGTGTCAAGGCTTCTATTGACCAGCAAAATCCTGCTGCATCAGCTAAACAGCACCTGCTCCTTGTTCAGATGTTCCCTTTCCAGATGTCCTGTTTTTACCTAAGAGATCAGTGTGTCCCAGGAGAGCTGACTACTACTTTTTCATTGTATGAAAACCTGACGGCACCCTGGGAATAAGCCATTTCAAAGCCTGATGGATGAAAACAAGCATATGCTTCCTTCCTAGCCAGTGATACACTCTGATGTGAATGCGGGCAATCAAAGAATATGTGCTAAACATTATAATAGCATTGTACAAAATTGCACATCGTACATTGTACAAAATATAAAAAACATTACATAATTTTGAAACTCTGTAAATTGCTTCTATTTCCTGGGCTATTTCAGCTTCTGTCAGGACAGATGGGCACCGCTGTCCTACCCACCTGTGATTGCTGACATATCTTCACCGTGCAGCTAAATATGGGTGGGACTGATATGACTGATTCAAAGAGCCCTAAACCCACCTTATTCCAATGTTCAGCAAAACCCCATGAAGGACATATAACCCAATATACTGAACTGACTTCCAAAAGGTTAGGAGAGAAAAATATGAAAGTCAGTAGGAGAAGAACAGAACATATGTCAATCAGAATTGTATTAAAATTTCAATACTTAGGAGTAATATTAATTAAGATACTTTGCATGTTGCATGTTAAAAAATTTTTTATTTCATACATATCACTATTTGTAGCATTAAGTATATATGAAGAGATAGGTTTAGTACTGCTGTTTTGCTGTGCTCAAAACCATCCATTAAATATCTTGTCATTTTGTGATCATTGCAGTGTGTCCTCTAATAGCTTATTAAAAGAGCCTTTGTATTTAATCTTAGTGTCCCTTTTACACATCGCTGTTCCTAATACAGCAGCTGCTCACCATAAAGAAGGTGGGTTGGTTGATGTAGGGAGGTTTGGTTGTTTCTGAATTACCCAGAAGGCAGTTTCCCACCTTTCTTCTCCCTCCCCGTTCTTTTGCATATTCAGTACAAGTTACCCAAAAGCAAATTCAAAAGCACATTCAATGTGCTGTCAAGCACATCAATCCACGTATGAGGATTAACACACTCTGGAAATGCATTTCTTGCTTCAGGGGAAAAAGGTGGTTTCCCTAAGAGAAGTCACTCTCCAGGACTCTCCCCAGACCCCCGGATTGTATGAGCTCTCTGCAATCCAAAATAGGAGCAACATGGGGATCCTAAATTAGAACCCAAGTTCAGTTCTCAAACTGAATTCTGGGGATCCAGTAAATTTTAGCCTTTCTGAGATTCGATCTCCTCACACTGAAGCATGCCACATGCAACTGCCAAGCCACAGGCTAGACCCAAAACAAATATTTTAAACATGGTGAATGAAATAAGTAGCTCCTAAATTTAGATTTAAAAGTCCCCAATGTTGGCACATTCCTTACTTCTGCTGGCAATGAATTTTAAAAGTGAATGTCTGTTCCATAATCTAAGTAACAGCTAATAGTTAAGTGTCTACTGATCTCTAGTAGATATGCACAGAGATGGGAGTATATGCACACAATGAAAGGAAAAATATAAGGATAAGGAGCAAATCAAACAATGAGTCTTCTGTATTCGCTGAGATGATCTGTTGACATAAAACTGAATCTTTGGGAGCTTCATAAGTAGTCAAGTATTATCAGGGTCTTGGAATCACTGTCACACAGTCAAAGAACAGGAATTGGAGTAGGTTATTGTTTAGCAACAAGTTAAAGGAACCCCTCTGGCATCCAGAGAGAGCTGACAAACTTGGGTCTAACACATTTCCTTAATACTTGGTTTCAAAAGCAGCAGCTAAGGGTCCTAAGTGTTTCTGAGAATAAAGTATCTCAGATAGGTCACCCAAAAATTGTGTCACATGAAACTATCGAATGCTTCTGGAAACTTGGCCTGGCTGTTGGAAACCAACATTCTTAATAGTACGCAAGCTAAAATAAATACTGAGAAACTAAAATGTAAAACTATTATAAAAAAATAAGCCCACCTAAAAGTTCAAGCACAAAGTAAAAACATCTTTAACCAACCTAATTAAAATATAGTAAAAACTATTTTTAAATACGATCTTAAATCAGAAGGCTGAGCCAGCCATAGGAGAAAGTAGAAGCCAAACCACAATCTTGCTAGAAGACAACCAAGTATACAATGCCACACACTTTTTCCATACTTGAACATAAGAAATTTGGACTTCACTTCTCCAGTTTTGGTACCTAGGTATTGAACATGATTGTTTTACCACATTGCTTAAGCTCTCTGCCAACAAGCCACATAGCATGAGAATGGCTGATAGAAATTCAAAACAATTAGGTACAAAGCATATTGTATATAGCACAAATTTCATGGCAACCTCATAAAGCAAAAAGTAATCTTCATTACATATGCCTTTCATTAGCAGCCAAGAAACTCACTCTGTAAGTTAAACCCAATATCTATGTAGTGTTATCACCTGCATAAAGGTTTTCCAGCATGAGTGGAACAATAAAATCCCTTTTGAACTGATCCATTATAGAACAAGTATATCTACTTTTTTTTTTTAATTTATTTATTTTTTTGGTCTAATTTTGAATGGTGGGACACTTGGTTGTGCTTTTACAATCACAACACCAAGACTGCTACAAATGAGAGTTACTCATCAGTCTGATCTAAATTTTATCCAGACGGGAGCCATGGGAAGGAGAAGTCTTTGTTTCTAATGAAATAATAGAATCTGGCAAAAAGATGTTCTATAAATTTGAATTTCCTCCTGGATTTTTTTTTTAAATATGAACAGAGATGGTCACTGTTAGTGCATAGGACATTATTGGAAAGCAAGTCCTTTGTCCAACTTACAAAGTTTTTAAAATGTGAATCCAAACTATTAATAAAGTTGTCNAAATATGAACAGAGATGGTCACTGTTAGTGCATAGGACATTATTGGAAAGCAAGTCCTTTGTCCAACTTACAAAGTTTTTAAAATGTGAATCCAAACTATTAATAAAGTTGTCCTTCCTGCTCTTTAGATTTCTACCACAACTGCTATTCAGATTTATTCATGACTTCCTTTTATTAGAGACATGCCAAATCTGCTATATTGTCCACCTGGAAAAATGCCCACTGTTCACAGCTACTGAAGTAGTCAGATATTAATCTTAATAATTTGCATTGTAGCCATCCAAACTGTTTTTACTCTTATGAAAGTTTTGGAACGATATATTACTTTAAAAAAAATTTAAAATACTTTCTTATGAAATTAATTTCTCAGACTGGAAGGTTTTGACTTATTTACAAATCTCATTTTGCATTAAAAAGTTGTGGTTCCAAAACTGCCTGGTGTCTCAGAAAACAGAATTCCTTTTAGGGAAATCAGAGATATTTTTCCTGTGTGAGCACTGGTTTTAATTAGATACTGCTGGGTGGTGACACAAGTACAACACAACACACACACAAAAAATCAACTTAAAAATGAGAAATGATGTTTCACAGCTCAGCATCCCTACTGAAAAATTGATAAAGTTTATTCAAATATGTTTAGTCATATTGTCTTTCTTTTCAGTGCTGATCGTTAGCAGACTCTTAACCAAATCAGTGTTCAGGATAAAGTTTGCAGAGCTGGTGGCATAGACAAGGTGAGTCAGAACCAAGCTCTTAAAAGTCCCTTTCATAGTGGCACAGGCAATTCTTGCAGTTTATTAAAACAAAAGAAAAAAACATACAGCACCTGTAGAGCTTTGAATAGCACTATACACATACTGTCACCACTGCTGTTTCCCTTGTGTGGACCCCAATCCTGGTTAACAGCAACTAGGAAAATGAAGTTTAAATGCACCAATACTCTGTTGAGGGGTTAGACCATCACAGAGCAGAATCTGTGGGAAAAAACACATGTACAGATGTACCATAATGCTGCTGTACACAGCCCCAAATGATCAGCTGGCAGGTCAAAAGAGACCTCAAAGAGTCAGGGCTCCTGGGGCAGGCAGGCAGGCAGACAGGAGGAGCCCCAGGATCCTACAAGCAGTCAGACAGAGTAGGCAGCCCACTCTTACAGGGAGAATAATTTCCCACATCCTTTGAAGTCTTATCTCTCCATAATGTGTTTCAGGTCCTGGACATTTCCATTCACTTATCCATGTGCTGCCTGATGCTCGAAGATGTTGCTTTCCCAGGCTGCACCAGGTGCCTTGTCCATTGCTCAGTTACATTTTCTGGTTTCACTGCTGTATTTTCTTCTCTTGTTACCTCCTAGCTCTTAAAAACACTCTCAGCGTGTAATGCTTGACTAGCAGGGAGTTACTGATTTTCTTGATACCTGTTTCCATCCTTGGATCATATTTTCAGGACCTTTATAATTGCCCCACATTTAAATGCCACTCATAGTGGGAGACATTTTGTATCAAATTTTTGACTCACAGAGCAAATCCATGTATGTTGATACAAGAACACAATAGACCCAGAAGTCAGACTCTATGATCCTTGTGAGTCTTCCAACTCAAGACATTCCATGATTCGATGATTCTAGGCCAGGATGGAGACTTTGTATGATTAGTATTAAGCTTGTGGTCTATTACTAGCAGCAACAATAGTGGTTTTAGTGGACAACTGCACAGCTCTAGGTATTCATGAGTGTTTCCTCTGAAGTTTGACGGTATTCCTGCTACTAAGCCACAATACAAAAAAATCCAGTGCATAAACGTCCAACAGGAGTTTCTTAACTGAATATAAATGTCCATTTTTAAAGTCATTTGCACCGGATATTTTTCCCACTCAGAATCTGATTCATGCATCATGGACCATTAGATAAAGTCCTATGCATGGGAAATGGTCTATTGTCATAGAAAGCCAACAGTTTCCTTTGAGTTCTGGGGTGCACATGTGGAGCAGGGGGAGGCATTAGATTATTGTTGGAATAATTTCTAGGTCATAGTGAAATAAAATCAGCTTCAGTAGAAGCGGCAGTAACTAGGAATCTACAGTATGTTGTATGGAGATTTGCTTCTATTTTGACATTTATCCAGAATATAGAAATTCTCCCTGCCAGGTTCTCAAACCTAGGCCAATAATCCCTTATACACTCACAAGAAAAATACAAAAGCTTCTCCCTGTGTGTAGCCAAAAGACTTTGGCACCTTGCTGCATCAGATGAATTTTTTTGATAGCAGCACCAGGATACTTCAGTCTGACAAGTTCATCTGTAAGTTCTCTCACCTGTAGAAGGGAATCAAGGGAGACTTTCAACTGCTTTGAAAATTATTAAATATTTTTCCAGATGGAAAGCTAGACAGAGACAGGAAAGCAGTAAGAGATCAAGCCACTTTTATGTCTATGTTGTATTACTATCAAAGGTTTGAGCTAAGAAGCAGAGATTGATTTCTGCCTCTGACAGGATAAGATATAGAAGAATATATATATATATTCTATATATAT
>VXBI01011461.1:0-13592 GCA_013397375.1 Toxostoma redivivum
CCTTCCTTCTTTCTTTTCCTTCCCTCCGGCCAGAGCAGGAGGTGTGGGCGTCAGGCTTTCCCTAGCAAGACCCCAGGAAAGATCCACAAGTGCCCAGATGGCATGGCCAGCCCACTCAGCACCCTGAGTCCTGTCATGACCAAGCAAGCCTCAGGTCTCTTATCCCTGAGGAGAGCCAGTAGGATGCTCAGGCCCTCTACCAGGCTTTCCTCCTTACTTTAGAGATGTGGGATGGCCTCAGAGTGAGAGAGAGGAGCATTCACCACAGGACTGTTGCTTCACGATTGGAATGGATGGCTTTGGTCAGAAAATTCTGGGACAGAAGTAACACAGCAACAAAGTGTCTTCTCTGGTTTTGGCAGTTCTAGTGGTTAACCACTCAACATCCAACTTTGAGAGTCTGGGTCAGCCAGGAGCAGAATAAATTGCAAAAAGTGCAGCTAGTTAAAGAGCTTGAGCTTTTCTTTTAGACACATCACTCTGGCTTTCGGGTAGATTTTGTGTGCAGATTATCTAGATTGGAGTACACACAATTTATTGTGACAGTTTAGGTTGGCAAACCCCCGACATGATAAATCTTTCAAACTTTTCACTGTCAGCTACCATTTGAGCTTCCTGCCTTGTGCTCAAAGGTAGGCCTGAATATACAGCTTCTGCCTTCCTCCTGTGTGGTTGTTTTCCACTGTCACAGTTCTGCAATATTTCTAGACCCTGACTGTTGCATCTGGCTTTGTGCTGCCTTTCCAGGAACCTGGGCTTAGTTATTCAGTGGAATAAGAGCAAAAAACCCATGACCAAACAGGCCCTGCTACAATCCAAGAGAAGTACCTCCAAAGCACTGAGTAGCTCAACTGACTCACTGAAAAGTATTTTGCCTGGTCTGCTGAAAGGATCTTATTAAACCCGTATCAGGGGGTTCACTTTTTGCACCATCCCAGCAAGACCTCTTAATTTTGCCTTAAAGAAAGAGTTACACTGGGCACTTGCAGACAGGACTGGCTGTTCTTGTCTGAACCACCACAGGGAAGGGTTTTCCTTTGAGAGGGAAGTCCCTGGCAAGGCACTGGAACAACATTTGCACGCACAATGCCAAAATAATTGTATCTCATTTTATTACTCTCCAAAGACCTGTGAAATATTTAGACATCAGCATAAATTGTCTCCTCCTGGGGCAGCTCTGGGAAGACTTGGCTGGGGCATGAGGCTGCTAGTGCTTGAGCCTGACACTTGCTTGGGCTGGATTAGCTGTGCTTGGTGCCTGGGGAGAATTTCTGTGGGTCTCTGGAAGGGTGAAGTGGCAAATGGAAAAAAGTGTCTGTGTTCAGATGAGCCAAGATGAAATGAAGATAAATTGGAAGAAAAGGCTTTCTGAACTGAGGGTTCAAATTGAGGGCTTCCAGGGTTTTATGACTGCAGGATGAGACAGTTGTTTCATGGGACTTAATACCTGTACCTTTATATGCATGCCAGGGGAGAAGTTACCTTTTTCAATTCTCATTACCTTTATTTACTTATCCCAGATAGTATTTGTAGTTTCTAATTGCCATCATTTCCCAGAAAGCAAAGTGAGTGTCTTCAAGGAAAATCATGTCTCTAGCTTCTTGTTGTTCGGCCGATATGTTCTGACACAACCTGGGGGCTGCAGCATCTGAGGGGGGGGACACACAAATAAATAATTGATACTTGTGTGGGGTTTGACCTGAAATGGCAGCTGAAGAATGTGATGCATTGCATGGGAAAAGAAAAAAGGCCAAGCATTACTTAATGATTTTAATTCCCCTAGTCTGAGACGCACTTAATTCCCCTAATCTCAAAAACAGCAAAGAGGTATTGAGCATTGCCTCATGCTGAGATAGACAAGATTATGGTTTGTAGGTCAAAAGCATTTATAACTAAATGTCCATGCTAAAGCCACTCCGCTCTGAGTTTTTTCTTTTCCCCCCTCCATGGCAGATCCTGGAGACGGCAGGATCGTTCTGAGATGAGCCACCTGTAACTGGGGCCGGCCTCGCTGCCAGGGCTCCCTGCCCCGCGAGGATGAGGAGCCGTCTGCCGGTCTAACACACAAAGACTTTGTGGCGGTGCTCGTTTCATTTTTCCCAAACGTCGTGAATTTCATGTGAGAGCGGAGCCGCTTCCTGCACCCTCCCTGTGCCACCTCGCAGCCAGGGGCTCTGCGGGGCTGGGCCAGCGCCATGGCAGCGAAGCAGCCCCCGCCGCTGATGAAGAAGCACAGCCAGACCGACCTGGTGAGCAGGCTGAAGACACGCAAGATCCTGGGCGTCGGCGGTGAGGATGACGATGGTGAGGTCCATCGCTCCAAGGTGAGGCCAGTAGAGTAGGAAGTAATGATGGAAAAGGGACCTTCTGCTGTGGTTTGGGGTAGTCACAGCCAGGCATTGTGAGCAGGAGCACGTTCACGTGAACAGCTCTGGGCAGTGTGCACATGACAGCAGGACAGGTACTGTGACACCCTGAGGGCTCTGCAGGAGCCTGTGCTCCATCAGGATGTGACATGCAGGTGATGTGTGTGAGGAGTCAGCTCCCTTCTTCCACAGGTAAGAGGAAACAGGAGTTAGTGTCGACCCTTCCCCAGTAGCATGCTGCAGGGGGCTGATGCCAGTCAGGGAGCAGTAGAGCCTACAACTCCTGATGGAAATCAAGGCAGGTGTTGAGGCTAAAGAGTCACAGCTCAATCCTTTGTCCTCCTCCCCTTCCTTCCAACCGTCTCAGAGATAAACTCCCACATAAGATTAGATATGTGGTTTTGGGCTAGTGAGTACTGCCTAAAGACTTGGGAAGGATCTGCTTAGCTTGTGCCTTTCATTTGAATTTCAGATTAGCCAAGTACTGGGAAATGAAATCAAGTTTGCAGTCCGGGAACCACTGGGACTCAGGTAAGGTACTGGATCACCTTGGAGCTGGGTTGTCTGAGGCTCTTTGGCCACAGCATCCCTGCCAGCTCTGGTTTCTGACACCAACTCTGCTGCTGTGCCAGCATCACTGCTCCCTGCAGGGGCTTCTTGCAGGCTATGGAACCAGACCGGCTCTGCATTCTTCCCCCATAAATGAGCCTGAGGCCCTCAAGTTCTTGTCTCATTGCATGTGCAAAGGACTACAAGGGCTATGTGGGGCTGGAGGAGCTCCAGTTCTACTGTGTGACAGGGTGGTGTGTCCTGTGGGGACCCTGCACTGCACCATCCTCTTGGCAGGGTCACTTCCCTCCTTTGCTTGGGTGAGGGGGAGTCTGGCTCTGTCTCACCAGCAAGGCTGGTCTGCATGTTGAGGCTGGAGCTAGTGGGATGTGGAAAGCTGAGTCCTTCCATGGGAGGTTTCTGCCTGTCTCGCTTGTGCAGGGGGGAAGGATGAAGGCAGATGACCAAGCAGGCAGCCAGAAATGCTCTGTGAAGTATGAGTGATGGGGTCACCTCTGTCTTTCTTCCCTCTCGTGCAGGGTCTGGCAGCTGGTTTCCGCCATCATGTTCTCCGGGGTTGCCATCATGGTGAGTGAGGGATGTGGTTCTGGCAAGAGCCAGCTCCTGACTGCCAAAGGGGAGCCCCAGCATGGCCCTTCGTTCCCTGGCATTTCTCTTCCTCCCCTGTCCCCAGCAGCTCCTGCCACTTTCTCCTGCAAGGCCTTTGCCCTCCCTGTGTCTCAGTAGTGGGCTTTGCCAAACAGGCAGTTTATTCCTGTCACCAGAGTCTGTTTTCATTAGCAGGGCCCATAAAGCAAGGAATGGCAGCCTTGGCCACAGAAACCAGCCATGCAGCCGACAGCTGACATGGTGATGTTTCTGCACCTCCTGAACGTCCAGTTTCCTGGCCAGCAGCTCCAATCCCACACAGGCATGGTGCTGGAGCCCTGCTGCCCAAGAGGACCTGGTGTGGTGTCCCTGGCCAGTTTAGGTTGCTGAGTTTCTCTCTCGCCCCTGCCAGGCCCTCGCTTTCCCTGACCAGCTCTTTGATGCCATCTTTGAGGAGGAGTCGGTGAGCAGCAAGACTCCCATCCGGCTCTATGGAGGAGCCCTCCTCAGTGAGTGCCGTACCATGTAGAAATTGCTAAGGGGTGTTTCGAGAAGCTTGGCTACTGCTGCTTTTCCCTTTTTCCTGAATCCTGCGGGGATTCAGGCGTGCTGCAAGTAGAGTAGGAAGGGCAGTGCATGCTCTGAACCCCTGGGGGCTCACCCCATGTACCCCAGCGAAGGCAGCCTGCAGGGGGGCCCGGGGAGAGGCGCTGGGGAGCAGCGGGGGAGATGGGGCAGGCGGCGGCCTCCCGGGAGGAGGGGGCGAGGGACGAGGAGGTGCCGGGGAGCTGGGAGAAGTGGTGAGGGAAGGGAAGGGAAGGGAAAGAGGCCGGAGCCGCGTCCTGCAGCGGCACCGCGCGGGGCGGGCGGGAAGCGCGGCCCTCGCCGTGCCCTGTGCGGGCCCTCGGGCAGCACACCCCACTGTCCCCCGCAGGCATCGCGCTCATCATGTGGAACGCCCTGTACACGGCCGAGAAGGCCATCATCCGCTGGAGCCTGCTGGCCGAGGCCTGCTACTTCGCCGTGCAGTTCCTGGGTGAGTGCCCGCGGGCCGGCCGGGACGAGGGAGGAGGAGGAGGGTGCGTGGTGGGAAGCGGAGATGCATGGTGGGCAGGGCAGTGGGGGAGCATCTTCCCTGCCAGCTGCTTGCCTTTTCTCTCCCCCGTGGAATAGCCTCTGTCCCGAGCTGCTCCTTGAACATCACCCTCTGACAACTCAGTAATTTTTCTCCCTGAACATGTCCTGGGCTTCATAGCCAGCACAGGTCATTGTTGGAGCAGACTGCCTAGATGCAGGTTCTAACAAGAAAAGATTTCAGCAACCTGCACTAAAAAGGGTGATGTTCAGTGTTACCAAAACAGAGTATAACGGTTTAGCTTGTTTCTAGGGAGCTTATCTATATTTAACAATGAAGGGGGTTCTTGCATGTGTGTGTGTCTTGGTAGCTCAGTGTATAGCTAGTTTAGATAGGAGCTATGTGTTGGTGGCCAGAAAAGAGACTGTACGACAAAGGCAATGTGTGTGCACTGTACATATTTTGTAGATGCTCTTAAAGTTGAGAAAGTTTATCAGCACTGAAGTGTTCAAGCCACAAAGCAAACTCGGGAGGATGTGACTCCCAGAGAGACTCTATAATGGAGAACTCTGGGGTCCATAGCAAGCTTCAAGGCTGTGAAAAGAAGCTCGTGTAAAGCCTCTGCCATGCTCGCTGAGTGTGTGAACGAGCTCCTGCGCTCGCAAGGCTCAGCAGTTCCTGCCGAAGCTCTGCATTAGAGGGCAGCAGAAAACAGCGTTATGCTATGTGTCTCCTTTTAGTTTTGCTTCACCAGCCTCTGCCTTGTCTCCCTCCTTCTCTTCCAGTTACCACGGTCTCCCTGGCTGAGAGTAGCCGGATAGCCACAGGTGCTGTGCTCCTCCTGGTCAGCCGAGCCCTCTTCATCCTCATCAGCATTTATTATTATTACCAAGTTGGACGTCGTCCCAAGAAAGTCTAATTCCTGGGCTTTTTTTGTTATGGGAGAGGTGGGAGGGGGGAGTTTGTGTCGGTAATTTTGCATTATAATTATAATTTTTTAATTTTTTTTTTTGTTAGTCCCTTTTGGTTCTAAAGTAGTTTCCTTCTTTACCGGCATGAATTAGTGTGTAACCCAGTGCCAGGTGAAATGGGGGGAGCAACATCAGCAGGACCCCCCATCCCCTCTGCAGGAGGTGAGGAGCAGCAGGAGGAAGGCTCAGGGAAGTGTGTGGGCCTGGCAGGCTCAGGGAAAAAAGCCAGTTTTCTATGGGGATCTGGCTGATGGGATCACAGGCTCTGAACCCACTGGAACAAAGCACAAAATGAGGCCAGCATATTGAAACCAAATCCCTGAGGAGACAGGGCAGTAAGACAACCAAAAAAGCACTTGGCTACTCTACTCAGTAAGCCTTGCACGTCCCCTGGTTTGCAGCCCGATCCCCTTTTAGCAAGTACTGACTGTCTAGGTAGCCAGGAGCTGGATGGGAGCAAGCTCAGTGCTTTGCAAACAGCTCTTCTTTCCTCACTGCCAGAGGTGCATTTTTGTGTAGTTCATAGTTTTGCACCAGATGCTGTGCAGAGCTTGGCAGGAGATACAACGAAGGAAGAGGGAGAACGATTGCTTGTTCCTTCTGCAGGGAACAGTGGAGCAACTTGGATTACAAGGTGTGAGAAGTGAAGGAAGCTATTGGAAATAGCCCATTGAGCACAAAGACATCCCCTTGTTTGGGGTGTTTCGTGAAGTTTCTAGGCTGGGGTCCTGTCCCCTTCACCCCAGAACACTTCCTACAGTTGAAGCTTTACTAATGTTAGTAGCAGTGGTGGGTGTGCAGTAGCTTTATCTGATGCTTTAGTTGAGCAGGGGCTGGAGTGTTGTTGTGGTTAGCACTGGTAAGAGCAGAGGACTGTAACAGTAGGAGCCACTGCACAGATGCTTGGGTCAGTGAGCAGCCTCTAGACATGGGCTCTGGCTGTGGGAGATGGTGTTCCAACTCTGCTAATATCTGCATCACATCTCTTCTGACATTGAGAAGAGAAGACCAAAGCTTGTAGCATTAAAATATTTAATATTTAACTGGGATGAAGAACAGCAAGGAGCGGAGTGTACGATGGCAGGGATAGACCAAATGTGCTTTAGTACTCACTAGCCAGTTTCTCCAACACCTCCTGGGCTTAACAGCATTGACTGCCCTGCTTCCTAGTGCTTTCCTTGTGGATTATCCCTGTCCACAGCTTGAGGCAGCATTTTTTATTCTCCATGGGACTAAAGCCAGAAGGTCTGTGTACAGGATATGGACTTGTTACTCATGCACTACTGTTGACTGGATCAAAGCATGCCCTGGAATATAGCTGACGTTCCAAAATCCCAGTAGAAAGATTCCTACACAAACAGAACTGCTTGTGTGAACAACAGTCCTCAAGCCACTGGTAAGACTGGGATCTACAGCTATTCCTATTTAATATCTTAGTAGAGTTAGAAGAAGGTAGTGGGTAGTTACTGTATGTTGTGTTAGTGCTTTTAGCATTTAGAAGCAGCTGCATAAGCTTGGGACACTGTGTGCATTGTACTTACTGGCCTTGCAAAATGTCTGTCACATAAGAATATTGGAAATTGTTGAATCAGGAAACATCACAACTGTAACTTAGTTTTTTGCCTAATAGTAAATCAAATGGAGAGGCAACATCCAACAGCAGGCTAAATTTTGAAGCCTCATGACAACACACGCTTGTAAAGCTGCTTTCAGCATGTCCAAAAATGATGCTGAGCAACTAAAACTTTTAATTAAGAGGAGTGTTCCTGTTCAGATGGAAGAATTGGGGTCTAAGAGGGAAACCTTTCCCTGTGAGGCATGTAATGATCAAATGCAGGCTGGAGAGGATCAGAAATTAGACCGAGTGGTGCAGCGTGCAGGAGCTGGAGCATGGCATGCTGTGGCTGTTGCTTGCCCCTGTGCATCACCTGCATGGGCAGCTGCAGTGGCCTCAGTGTGGCACTTTGGCTGTAGTTGTGGGTAGAGGTACGTGAAGCTTGATTCTTTGTGTTTTGGGGCATCACATGAATGTATACACAAATTGATGGTTGATATTTAGGGGGGGTGGGAAATTATGTTTCTAGGACAGACAAGTAAAACCTACCACAGCAAAAGCAGTCTTACAGAAGAAGGAAATGGAGGGTCTTCTTCAAGCTGCCTCCCATCTGTGTTGGCCACAGGTCCTATGAACTAGTTATGACTTGGGTCTGATTAGTGTACCTTAAAATGTCATCCCATAGGTGAGTGAAGTGAGTTACTGCATTATGTGATAGCAGTACTCCCAAGACTTCTTGATGGTTAGATCAGGTGGGAGGGTGCAGGAAGCAGTTACAGCTCTCCAGGGTAGCTTTAAATAAAGTGAGATCAGATTTCTCTGGTCCCCTGCTTAGCATCTGCCTCTGCAAAACTTGAAACAGCCACTTCTAGGTTTGCCAGTCAGTGGCTTTTTCTGCTCACAAGGAGCAGAGCCTGGGGGAGTGGCCACCTAAAAGATTTCATGCTGCTTGGTACCTAGTCCTGAAAGTGGAGAGATGAAGTTGTTTTATTTTGATGCTTCTTGCTCCATCTTGGTATAAGCAGACCATGTGGAAACTACAGAGCTCTACACCTCCTCTACAACTAACTGTGGTTCCTGGCATGTCCCTTCTCAGCAGCAAGGTGCTGCAGGAGGAACATTGCTCAGCCCACTGGAGGTGGTGAATGCATAGCAGGTGAGGCGTAGGAGGGAGTTGCTCAGGGTGGCTTGAGGATGGAGCCTGGGCAGAGCAGCTGCAGCACTGCCAGAAACCAACTGCACCTGGTTGTCTTCACTCTGTTGTGAGTGAGAAGAAAGGGAGGAGGATGCCAAACCTTTGCACAGAACTGTGTCCCCAAGGACAGAACTGCTGACATCACAGCTGCAGCTGGCAGTTGAGAACATAATTTAGGATCAAAAGCCTGAGGTGTTGCTTCATGCTCGGCTACTGATCTGCTGACAACAGAACTCCATCTCCACAGGCCTCAGCTTCCTTATCTGTTACATTGTGAGAGAGGCCTTGGACCGCTGTCACCTCCCAAGGGAGACTGCAGTGACTTTCCTGCATTTGCACTATGCTGTGCAGGACTGGGGGTCTGTTCCCCAGAGAATTGTGCTCCAAGCAGGCATGGGCCAGGACTTAAAGCTGACCCCCTTTCTCTGCCAGGATGAACCCAAACCCTGGTATTTACGGAGCCCTCACTTTGGAGGGTGAAGAAAACTCATCATTCACATAACTCCCTACATCATCTTACTTGCATCTAACCAATATCTGGCAAACTGGAGCTGGTGACACAGGAGAGGCTCTGTCTGTCCTAAGCTGGCCTCTTTTCTGGTCAAGGGTTTTTACTTGGGAGGGTGTGGGTGGGGGGTGGTGGTGCAGGGGAGAATGGGACACTGCAATTTATACCTCATTTTAGCTGCTGTACCTGAGTTTATTTCTCCTCTGATAAGAAAGTGACTGTACTTAACACCAAGCAAATAGTGAAAATTAAAGCTGTTTCACTTCACTGTCACAATATCTTTCTTTTATTTTTTTGGGTTTTTTTAAGAAATGCACAAAAAAAACCGTGCAGAGAGTGCTTCAAGCTTGTGTTCTGGTTTATATTACCAAAAAAAATTTCCTTTCAATATAAAAAGCATTACAGTAGGGAATACAGGATAAATTAGCTCCACTATCTAATAAAAAGAACATTTACATTTTTTTAAAATAGATTTCAAACATTATTTCACACGCAGCCCTTTTCCCAGGCATTTGTGACAGTCATTGGAGCATTAAATAGCAACCACGAGGCAGGGATGCTGAGAGAGGCTGGGGGCTTGCCCAGGCTGGTCTCTACTACTACCTCCAAGGTGCTTGGGCTGTGGTCACAGTGCTACAGTGAAGGAGATGGGAGCTCCTTCTGCTCTCCAGCCTGCCCAGAGTTCTCCAGCCAGCAGTGACTTCAGCTTGAGCCCCCGACCTCAAAATACTCACCAGAGCTGTTAAAAACAAATACAAAAATACAATTGCTTCTCCTGCCTACAGTTCTGAAAACTACTGTACCACAGAGGGGGCAGCCACAAAACCAAGGGACAAAAACCAACAAATTTACATGCTTGGCCATACAGTGGGAGTCTGCTTTCTGGGCTTGCTTGTTCATTAAATTCCCCCAAGGAAAATTCCTTCTGCGTGTTACCAACTACTACAGCTCCTCTCAGACTTGCACATATCTTTACAGCTATCTCCAGTTCTTGTTTGGAATTGCTGCCTGGCCTTTTGAGCTGTGTTCCCAGTGGCACGTGAGCCAGCCTGCAGAGAGGATTTGAAATCTTCACACAGCAAAGAGCAGTGGGGGATCAGGAAAGGTAGGAGAAACAGCTGTGCACAATCCAGAATAGAGATCCTTTTGAAGATACAGGGACTACCATTAGGGAGAGAGGGAAAGCAAGAAAGTCAAGAACAGACAAAGCAATGAGTACAGAATTAGGAAAGCCAAAGAGAAACAAGCTAGCAGAGATCATACTTCAGGCATGTAGATTTAGCACTTTGTGCTCTGGCTGCTTTGGTCCAGTTCCCCCAGCTCTAACAGGATTTTTTTTTCCCCATGCCACTGGTGGCAGAAAAAGGCTTTAAGGCTTTTTTCCCCCCTTCAGCCACCCACCATGAACAAATGAGGATATTTTACCAGCCAGGCTCTGACCTGAGAACTCTGCATAATAAACTGAGAGGAAAGGAAGAAACTGGAGACTGGGGGAGGCAGTTCTGCTTCTTTCGATCACCTCCAGCCAAATTACCCACTCTGCTGACAGTTTTGTTCCTTCCCTGGGAATTGCTCTCCCAGAACAGTCACTGACACCAGCTCCTGAGGCAGAAGGAGAACAGATAAGCTCCTTTCTGCTCAGCCCATTCCCTACAAGACTGGTAGATGGAACAGATTTTTTCTTATCTTAAGTGCAGCACCTGCTGTCCAGTACAAATACTGCTGGGTTTTGGCTAACAAAACTGGTTTTCTTTATTAAACAACAGACCAGAGTTTAATACTAAAATGCCTCATTACAAGGAGGTCCAGAGGGAAATAGTTCAGAACAGCTTTCCACAAGGCTTAATGCAACATCTGATGCTTCTCAGCAGCCCTGGCCACGTAATTTGTTGCTGGAATAGGCTGATTGCAGCATGGGGGGGCTGCAGCTCTACCTGCCCAGCCCTCTCCTGCCAATGAATAAATTGTTGTTCTCAAATGAAGTTTGGAAAAGCTCCTAATGCCTCCTTCCTGTTTCCCTAGTATCCTGATTCCTCAGCCTAGATACTTAGCCATGATCTCTGTCTATTGTGGCTCAGGCTTTCTGCTGCTTTCCTTCCTTGCCTGTAGCCTGTGCAGTGCCACTGGCAGAGCCCAAGGGACACAGCCCCAGGGGTCTAAGGGAGCAGCCAGAGGATGAACGTGCTGCTGGAGCAAAACGTGGGCACAAAGTTTAATGCTCTGCTCCTTCCTTGCCTGAGATGAAAGCTTTCAGAGGAGCTGGCTTGAGCCTGTATAAAAGTGCTCCCATAATCTGAGCCTAAAAAATCTGTAAAAAGACCTATCTAAACAAGAAACCACAGCCCCTTCTGTTGTTCCCCAGGTAAAATGAATTTGAAGTCAGGGAATAAGTGACCAGATGAACAATTAAGGCAACAGCGATTTATGATTCCAGGTGAGAGAAACCAGCACCTGTCCAAGTCAGTATCCATGACCATAGGAGCCACAGCTGGAGCAGTTTGGCTGCACACAGGGTGTTCTTGGATCCTGCCTGGGGTCTCAGTAGCTCCAGCTTAATCTCTGACTAAGGTCCAGTCCCAAGCATCTTTCTCGAGTTCACTTCCAAATGATTGAGCAGATGACATGTTAGTTAAATACCAAACTACCTCAAGAGAGGAAACACTATCAACTAAAATAATTCTGACTTGATGATTACTTTCATCATGAGCCCATGGGAAAATCTCAGGGGAAATTCTCTGACCAGAAATGATTCCACCAGACTGGTCCAGGAAAACAGCATGGGAGTGGTTGACAAACTTCAGCCTCTTCAATCCAGCACTGTGTCTGGACCTCCCCTTAGGGCTGGAAAAGCATGCAGGAACCACTGCAAATATTTATGCTAATAGAGCACCACAAACCATTTTTTTGCAAGTATCAGAGGAAAGGCAAAGTTTGACAAGATTTAAACATTATATCCTCCCCTTCTCAGGAAGGCTGCAGTATCAATGATGCTTGACCAGAGCCATTATTTTTCCCAGGAGATGGGAACACAGCAGAGAATCATTTGGTCTCTTTTGCAACAATGAACAATAAATCTTAGTAAAAACAGAAAGGTAGGCACCAAACTCTTGGCCCTCAGCCAGCCTTAGCTGAGTCCCATTTCTAAGTTAGATCACGCTGCCCCTGCTTGGAGTTCCAGAGAAAAGCCAGCCTCACCGAAGTGCTTGACATCTCTGACAAGTTCCACGTGACAGGGCCAAAGCTTCCACTGAAGAATGAGTGTTTTCATCCTGTGGCTGGAAATTAAAGCCAGAATCACACAGACGTTGACTGCACCTGCTTAGACAAGCCACCACTGCTTGTTTCAAACCCTCCTGGACAGTCAAGGCCAACCTGTTGCCTTATGCAGCCCCTGCATGTCTGTTCTTGAGTCCTTTGCTGTCTAAAGCACAATGAATGGTAGGCTCAGCCTGGTGTGAGAGGCAGCTGTGCTCATTCTCTGTGCCCCACCAGCTCCATCCATCCCTAGTGCAATCGGCTGTGCTGGGCTCCTGCTCCACGGCTGCTGCGGGTGGCTCTGGGCAAGGGTCCGGTGTACAGTGTAGTGCACATCACCTCAAAGTTCCAGCCCCTGAAGTACAATCCTTTTGGTCATTCATATATTACAACCCTCTTTTTTTTTTTTTCTCCATTTTATTTTTTCTCCCTGTCCCATTTTGTTAAAAAAAATAAAGTTTTTTGGATGTTTTCAGGTTTTGTTTCTTCAGATTTTCCTTCTTTCTTCTGAGCATGTGGGGAACATGGTGGTTCATGGGCCACTTCTTTACTGGATCCCTCGAAAGAGACACATAGCGAAGATCATGGCAAACAGCTGGGAAGAGGAGGGGGGAAGAAGAGGGAAAAAACAAAACAGAGAACCATAAATGTCAGCTGCATCTTCCAGAAGATCAGCAAAGCCCTCCCTGGCCCTGGGACCATCTCCATTGCTTCCTCCTGCCCAGCAGTCAGTGATGCAGAGAGGGAGATCCTTACCACCCATGGGAGGCTGTGGTAAAACTCTTTCCTCTGCCCCTCCCTTCCCCCCAAACTGTTAGTGGTCTGACCTCATTCCCAAATTGCCCTTGGTGACACAATGATGCAGGATCCACAGTCCCTGCTCTGCACATCACTGCTACTGCCTGGCATGGGCACAGCACAGCCTTTGTGAGAGGCTGCTGGGCCTCTCTGCCCAGATCTCTCTCCTTTGCACAAGATGGGGGGGCTTTTAAAGCACCCAGCCTTTCCCTACAATGCTACAGAGACATAATTTCTGGGCTAAAACCACATCTGGTGCATGTCTGTTCCTCAGAGACATCACCAAAGAAGTGGTTACAAATGCAGGACGATGAAAGTGCTCTGGAGCCTGTAGTTTCAGTCTCTAAACAGAAGGTTTTAAAGCACAGGCAGGATTGAGCACATTACCCAAGTGACAGATTAGTCAGCTGGCCGAGGCATGGTGGCAGTGGGAGCAGTGCAGGGCCCATGGAGAGCAGTGGGTCCCCAAAGCCCCTTGGCCACGTGGCACAGCTCTGTGCAGGCCCATGGAGAGCAGTGGGTCCCCAAAGCCCTTGGCCACATGGCACAGCTCTGTGGAGGGCTATGGAGGGCAGTGGGTCCCCAAACCCCTGTGGGCAGCGTGGCACAGCTCTGTGCAGGGCTATGGAGAGCAGTGGGTCCCCAAACCCCTGTGGGCAGCGTGGCACAGCTCTGTGCAGGGCTATGGAGAGCAGTGGGTCCCCAAAGCCC